>CAXITT010000749.1:169947-184632 GCA_964033795.1 Lymnaea stagnalis | reverse complement strand
CCCTTTATAACCAAACAAAAACAACAAACTGGATTATGACTGCTTGACCTATAATTACACATAACTGTGACCATTTGACCTACATATATATATTTATATATATATATAACATATATACATATATATATATATACATGGCTGTGACGGTTTGATCTATATAGACACATTTCTGTGACAGTTTGACCTCTATATACACATAGCTGTGACAGTTTGACATTTATATATATATATATATATATATATATATATATATATATATATATATACACACTACTGTGACAGTTGGTCCTATATATACACATTACTGTGACCGTTTGACCTATACATACTGTCTGCGCTCGGACAGAGTACAAAATTGCAACTCTGTGCTACGGCTGCTTGCATCACCTGGCACCGTCCTATCTCAAAGAATTGCTGACGCCTTATGTACCCACTAGACAACTCCGCTCATCTGATAGTGGCAAACTCTCGCTACCACGTGTTCGCCTTGAGACTTACGAGGGGCGTACTTTCGCATTTGCTGGCCCAACAATTTGGAACACTCTCCCTGGCGCTCTCAGAAACAGCCAGTCACTGGAGTCTTTCAAAACTGATCTGAAGACATATCTATTTCGCAAACACCTGCTGGGATGAAGTTGTCTATCTAGCTATTATCTTGTAGACGTGTATTGGCCTGTGTTGTTTAAGGTTGTTACGTATGAAAGACTTAGAATGGGTATGCTCGTATATAGTTTTTTTGCAATCTTACATTTTGTATTTCAATGTGGTATATTTTAGATTGTTTCATTTCTCTTTTAATATACTAGACTATGTACCACGCTTCGAGCCTTTGGAGATGAAGCGTGATTTTCCAATACATTTTATCATTATTATTATGACTGCGACAGTAAGAGTCAAATTAGCCCCCCCCCCCACCCCCCCACGTTAACCATAAGTAAATAAAGAAAAACAAAACAAAAGTTAACCCAAAAAAAAAGAAAAGAGTTCACCAAAATGTTAACCAACAATTTAAAACAAAATTTAGCCATTAGATCAACCAACAAAGCCAATAAGTTATCTGACCAGAGTAACAACTAAGTTAACCGAACATTAAATCCTAAATACTTTTATTAAATCAAACGTTAGCTATACGTATTAACCGCCCCACCTCCCACTTGTCCCCCCCCCTCCCCAATTAAAATCAGACGCTGAAAAGTGTGTGCGTGTTGTTGTTTTTTTTTGGGGGGAGGGGGGTATTCATGGAGAGAGCTTTATTGATTTCTGAAGTAATAACTGTCTTAACGATACTGTTGACATTAGTTTGTGCAGCACACCCCCCCCCCCCCTCATCATTGCATGATTTAATCAATAAGTCTTCTTCTCAAACAGAAGCGAACTGATGCATCAGATCAAATGTTGGCTTGAGATAAGACGGGTAGGAGGGGGGGGGGGGGGGGGGAATGGGGGGGGGCGCATACACAGAGAGTGAACAAAAATCGTACCTTTTCAAGTGTGTTAATACATACTTTTTGGAGTGGGGTAGGGCGCATAAATTCAGGATTTGCGCAGTGCGCAAGTTTAGCTTGCAATGACCATGATAACGCAACCTAACGTCATACCACCTGATGAGACATGAGATGTCCTTGGGAGAAAAGAAAATCAAATCAACATTTGTGACATGAGCTGTTCATGGGAGAAAAGAATATATCAACATTTGTGACATGGGATGGACATGGGAGAAAAGAACATCATACCAACATTTGTGACATGAGATGTACATGGGAGAAAATAACATCATACCAACATTTGTGACATGAGATGTAAATGGGAGAAAATAACATCATATCAACATTTGTGACATGACATGTACATGGGAGAAAATAACATCATATCAACATTTGTGACATGAGATGTACATGGGAGAAAATAACATCATATCAACATTTGTGACATGAGATGTACATGGGAGAAAAGAATATCATATCAACATTTGTGATATGAAATGCACATGGGAGAAAAGAACATCATATCAACATTTGTGACATGAGATGTTCATGGGAGACTATTTAGCATACAGCTGGATGAGGTCAGATCTAGTTTGGTGCCTAAAAGCATCAAATATCTCTAAATACATGTTTGTATGGCTTTCAGGGGAAAAACTTATTCTGTAAACCTGCACCACTGTCAAAAAAAAAAAAAAAATATAGATGGCTGGTATATATCTCCTCAATGTCATGCATCCATACATCTCAGGTATCCGTGCATCTCACGTATCCACATGATGGAACTACCATAGGTGTAGTTTTGTTTCAGATGCAACAGTGTTTACACATATATCATGTATCGAAACATCTAGGGCATGATACATCTTAAGTATCCAGACATTTCATGTATCCACACATCTCATGTATTCACGTATCTAATGTATCCACACATTTCTCATGTATCCACAATTTTTTGTATCAAATAATTCCTTCCATGAAGCTTAAAGTAAAGATTGTTATAATGTAATGTTTAATTAACCAAAAATACAAGTGTTATAACTCATTAATTACCATAACCAGAACTAACTGTTTTGAAATCCTTTTGAGATCAAGAAATTCAGAACAATCTTTTAAAGTATGTAGCTGTAATAAAGATGAATCCCAATACTTCACAAACAGAAGTAAAGCAGGCCCCCCAAACAGAAGTAAAGCAGGCCCCCCAAACAGAAGTATAGCAGGTCCCCAAACAGAAGTATAGCAGGTCCCCAAAGAGTAGTAAAGTAGGTCCCCAAACAGTAGGTAAAACAGGTCCCCATACCGAGCCATAACTTCAAAAATAACCCTGTTGACATGGAGTATGCTTGAGTCCCTGATAAAAGATCAGGTCAGTAATCTTGCACACTTCCTTCATCTCAGTAATCCTGCACACTTCCTTCATCTCAGTAATCCTGCACACTTCCTTCATCTAAGTAATCTTCCACACTTCCCTCATCTCAGTAATCTTGCACACTTCCTTCATCTCAGTAATCCTGCACATTTCCTTCATCTCAGTAATCTTCCACACTTCCCTCATCTCAGTAATGTTGCACACTTCCTTCATCTCAGTAATCTTCCACACTTCCCTCATCTCAGTAATCTTGCACACTTCCTTCATCTCAGTAATCCTGCACATTTCCTTCATCTCAGTAATCTTCCAAACTTCCCTCATCTCAGTAATCTTGCACACTTCCCTCATCTCAGTAATCCTGCACACTTCCTTCATCTCAGTAATCCTGCACACTTCCTTCATCTAAGTAATCTTCCACACTTCCCTCATCTCAGTAATCTTGCACACTTCCTTCATCTCAGTAATCCTGCACATTTCCTTCATCTCAGTAATCTTCCACACTTCCCTCATCTCAGTAATGTTGCACACTTCCTTCATCTCAGTAATCTTCCACACTTCCCTCATCTCAGTAATCTTGCACACTTCCTTCATCTCAGTAATCCTGCACATTTCCTTCATCTCAGTAATCTTCCAAACTTCCCTCATCTCAGTAATCTTGCACACTTCCCTCATCTCAGTAATCCCACACACTTCCTTCATCTCAGTAATCTTGCACACTCCCTTCATCTAAGTAATCTTGCACACTTCCCTTATCTCAGTAATCTTGAACACTTCCTTCATCTCAGTAATCTTGCACACTTCCTTCATCTCAGTAATCTTGCACACTTCCTTCATCTCAGTAATCTTGCACACTTCAACATGACCCCCTCCACATTTAAGTTAAACAAATTATTTAATATGACACCCTCTACATATATCTTTTATATGACCTCTCCCCTCAAAGTTTAACCAACCATTCAATTTGACCCCCCTCCACATATGAATATAAATCAAAACAATATATTAATACAACCATCTCTATCATTAATTTAACTATCAACATGAATCCCAACCAAGTAAACAAAATTTCCTAATTTGATTGAACTCCCAAAATGTGTATGTTATAGTTATATGAGGATGGTCTCTGAGGAAAACAAAGGAGACAGAATAAATTGAATAACTTTGAAGAAACTTTAAGTTAAAATAATGACCTTTTATTTGTGAAATATTTGCTCACATACATGAATGCTGGCATCGCATTTGGCAAAATGACATGGGCATGTTTCATAATAAAACAAACTGGACCAGAAAACTAGTCAGTGAACCTAAAAATTAAATCAAACAACACTATTCCTCATTGCCCTCCTTAGCTTCAGCATCGGCTGATCCTTGTTTAACCAACTGGTCCAGGTTGATGGCCAGATCCTGTTGGTGCTTGCCAAGCAGCCGAGATGTTTTGGCAGCAGATGCAGACAAGATGGACACGAGCTCACCTCGTAAAACATCTAGAGGTGGCAATTTGGCGATGTTCATCATCATGTCCCGAGATAATATTTGATTTTCAACAAGACCCCCTGAAACAGAAAAAAAAGAATAAATTTTCAAAGAGCCATGATATGACAAAGTTGTCACTGGGGAACATGTCAGATATTGAAGATCCATGATTTGACTAAGCTTTCACTGGGGAACATGTCAGATATTGAAGAGCCATGATATGACTAAGTTGTCACTGGGGAACATGTCAGATATTGAAGAGCTATGGTATGACTAAGCTGTCACTGGGGAACATGTCAGATATTGAACAGCAATGATATTATTATGACTAAGCTGTCACTGTTGAAGATGTCAGATATCAGGGGGAGACAATCTAGTTTTTTTTAAACGGGACAAAATGATAAATACAACATGCACAAAAAAAATAAATTTACTGAAAGAAAAGCTGAGCAATATAATTTTGTATAATCTCTTAGTTTATATTTCCTGAGAGGAAATGTTTAGTGTGTTGATTTGGCAAAAATAAAACAACCGCTTATACACACACTGATTTAACATGGTATTCTTATGTGTCTGTGTGCATCACTCGCTAAAGTAAGCGTTCAGATTCTCAAACAGAGCCATAAGCAATGGTGTTTGGCAGACTCCTGCAAGAAAGAGATAAATCCCTCGCAAAATGTGGGCACAGTTCTTAATGGATCTTCACAGCTAAACACACGTTCCTTTGACAATTCCCACATAGACATGCGCTGGTGTAAGATCAAGTGAATGGGAAGTCAAGGTATCTAGATCCTTCTACACCATGGTAAAAATTTTTCCACCACAATACCCCATCCTTGCTAACATGTCTGGCCCTTTCAAATTAGACTTTTCAAGGGCAAATGCTGGAGAATATGTGTGTGGTTATCATTCGTTCAAACAATTATGCAATGAACTGATTTGGGAGCATGAGACAGTTTGTTTATGAAAGGGGGAGGGGGTTTTTGAGTGTTTATGGTCAGTTCATGGGGTTTGTTCATGGAGTTCTGTTGTGGTCAGTATGCTGAGAGATCATTGTAGTGAGAAGGTGCAAGCTAGTCAGTCAGTGAAGATGAGAACAAGAGGTAGTGTCATGACAATTTTTTCAACTGCCAATGGCCACAATAATAAAGAATTGATATACCGGTACTTTCATTTTGAGCGTGGGTTGTTGATCTCAAAGTGTGGACCAAGCATGGCTGTGTGTGTAGTGAAGTACCAGTGGAAATAATGCTAAACAATGAAATGTTTTCCTTGAAGCGCAGAACTTCCGTCGGAAATATGATGTTAACAGGTGTCATTGGGGGGTGGGGGGTGGGGTTAGATGCCGTATTTTCTGTACTGAAAATTTTGGCACATATTGCATTTTAAATATTTTTAATCAACTGTGATGTTTCCTAAAAATGCTTGGAATGAAAACTGAGGGTGAAAGGTACACTTCTGTTGCAACAGCAGGTTGAAAAGGAGATGGGTGTGCATAAGAGAATTACATCTTTGGTAGGGGATTGAGATGCAGTTATGTAATTCAAAGCTTTGCCAAATTATAACGATATGATAATTTATCAAGTTGAATGGAACATTAAATGTGATTTTGGCAGAGTGCTATAACAGTCCTGTAACAGTAAGTACCTAGGAGTTGTAGCTCCGGTGTCTTTCGTAAAATGGCAACCATTTCTTTAACTTTGTTATCCTGACTAACAATGTATACGTTGTCAGAAGTAAAATATGGCTCCAAATTGCGCAATCGTGTATTTTCAACTGCTGCCCTGTAAAAGAAAAGAAAAAAAAAAGGCTAACTACAACGGATCGCTTGGAAAAATTATGGCTAAACAAGTGTCAATTGAAATAATGTTAATATTGAAAAAAAAAAAATGAGGGTTAAAACAAGTGTCAATTAAGAATAATATTAATGCTGAACAAAAGAAAAGAAAAAGAGGATTCAGTAGCAACTAACAGAGCAACAGCTCAAATGAACAGTATGGCATCTTTAAAATGTGAGCATTTTTTTGTTAATTTAACACATTTTTATCATGTCACCATCTCAGTTTATTGTAAGCCACCACTTACTTTGACCATTTGTTATTTGAAAACATGAAACCCATCCCAGCGGTGACAATCTTTGTTCTGACATTGAATGCGTCTCTTTTCGCCATGGGTAAAATATGACAGATCGCAACCATTTGATTTTCATTGAACATTTTCACAGTCTGCCGTAATCGGAATGCCTGATATGCAGCAGAAAGCTGGGAAGAAAACAAAAAAAAGTCACCACAAATTTTTAGTAAATGTTTCCAAATTAAATAAAATCTCAACATAATGCTATAACTATAATGCTATTTAACTGTTTATGAAGTTTTCCCCCGAGAAAAGTTGACAGTATGATGGATGGCTTATATTCTTAATAACATTTGAGAAATGATCTAAGCCAACCCGTAGGCCACTTCATAGGTTCTCCCAAATAACTGACCCGGCATAAGTGGTAAAACCATTTTATTTTGCAGCATGATCAGATTTAGGATTGCATTGTCTTCATGTAAACATAAAAGCTATGATTTGTAAAAGGAAAAACAAAATAAAGAAAAATAGTTATCAACACTATACAGAGATAGTAACTCAGCAAAAGGAGAGAAAACCTGCAGAAAAAAAAATTTATTATTTTTAAAGTCTATATTTTTATTACCTCTGAATTTTTAGATTCCTCTTTAGATTTTAATTCATCAAAACACTTTTGAGGCAAAGGTCGTGGATCTGGAGGAAATAAAGGAATGGTTACAGCATTCAAGATTCTACGCTCCGTCCATGGAACTCTTGGTTTAGAAATATTTGGTTTCTTCAGCAGGCGGGTAGATGTGGAGAACTGACGAACAACCAGGCCACAAGTAGATGCCATCCTTTCATTCAACAGTAAAAAAAAAAGTCCAGATGGTGAAAGAATCAAGTCTTGTATTTCAGTTTATGTGGCTGTCAGTCAGGACTTTCTTTTAAGCTGAATAAAAAGCAAAGAAATGGCTTTTGGGTCGTCCAGCTATCTGAAAAAAAAAAATGTGCTTAATTCAAGTCATGTAGTATTTAATTCAAGTCCGGGCTTGGGGAAAACTGCTATAACAATACAGTATTTTTTTTAAAGGGGAAAAATGAAGATTTTAAACTAACTTAATTGAAAAGGAAGCACATTTAAGAAACATGTAAAATTTAATTTAAATTTTGCTTAGATTTAAAGTTACATTATTTTTATTATACTGTTTTAAAAGAATGATAAAATATGAACGAAAAAAAAAAGAAGGAATTTTAACCAAAAAAAGCATGAGTTTTTGTAGGGACGGAATGTTGTTTTGCAGATGTGTATCAGCCATTGTTATAAGATATTATTCAGGGGAAAGTGCAGGTCACATTATCACAGTCATTGCTAAAAATAAAGTTACTGGTGAAATTTGACGTGGTTCAAACTCGAAGTCAGATCAGCATAAAATAAAATGTATTTAAATAAGAATTAATTACACGGTAAAAAATTGGGGCATCATTTTAAAAAAAGCCAGAACCTACCAAGTAAATTGAGATTTATTTTTTTAGGAAAAGCCACTGGGGCTGAGCTCCATGCCTATACTTAACTTCTATTTTAAAAAATAAAGCTTAAAAGTAAAAAAAAAACAACAACATTATCAATAACATAAATTATAGGCCTAATTATAATTGGTTTTGGAGTGGGGGGGGGTGTAGGTAAAATTAAATCATATAAATTATAAGTATATTAGTCATAGTCGATATAAGTAAGTGACTTAACTAACAGTCACACATAGTAGAATATATACGATATCGTACAGTGACTGTTACAAACCAGCTAATCATCAAATAGTAGTCTTTGTTACATTTATTTCAACAAATCATCCAATGTTTTTTTGCAATACTTTTGTGTACATTGAAGGGCGCCGCCATGTTGTTTTAAGGGGGAATAACAATGTCGTAATTTTATGTTTAAAAAATAATGTTTAAGTTTAAACAAATTTATACACTCAGTTGTACTCTTAGATTTATCAAACGTGATTATATTTAACTGAATGTCATACAAAAAATAAGAAGCAATATATTATTCACCAGCTATTCTTTGAACATCTGTATCTAGTGAACATCTGTGTCTATGAATATGTCGTAAAAAGAAGGTTGCTTTCCGGTATCACCTTGATTTGGGACAAAAGTTTCCACTCAAATAATAACAAATAAATAGGTATAAACTAACTTATTATGTGCTGTTGTTAAGAGGCAGCCCTAAGCCTAAGCCTATCACTATTATGGGCAACACATAATAACGGATAAAATAACAAAAAGCGGTCCTATTTCTTTTTCAAGAGTACAACCTTTTGGTATCCAGGAATTTTTTCTTGATTATTTTTTTAACAGACAATTCGGTTCAGGATAGTATGGTTCCAAGTTTTAAAAATAATGAAATAAATGTTAAAATTAAAATTATAGCTGGGGTTAGGAGCCCCAGAAGCCTGGAGTTGCCAGTCCTTCTAATTTAGCTAAGCCTATAGACTATAGTCATAAGTCATAAGTTAGTCATAAATTATAAGATTTGAATCTGGTGCCTTCATGCTGATATGCTGATTATCTAGCTAGTATCTTTAATCTAGGTATCAATAATATCACCATAGACGTACTGAAGGGGGGGGGGGGGAGAGTCAATTTTGAAAGTTTTTCCTTTGTGACATATCATATAGTAACTTCTAGTATAGTCAAGACACAAGTATGGAAATAACATGTGATTTGGGTAGAGTAAGAAAGATTATTATTATTGATACTCAATTATTCCTCACTTGATTTAATGATTTTTTTTTGCAGTAATCAACCTCATTAGTGTCGGCTATTCAAAAATTGTGTTTTTGGGGTCTGAAGACTGAAGAGCTACTTAACTGTAAATACCACTGTGGACAGTGAAATGGCTTGTTGCTGGCATTGAAAGAGAGGGTGGGCACTGTTTCTTGTTGAAGTACCAGCCTGACATGCAATCACTTGCCAGGCATGCTTAGGGAGATAATATATAATATACTACCAGGTTTACATATTTTCTCAGGTGGATTGGTGGCTCATGCAAACATAAATCAGACATAGACTTTAAAAAAAACTCTGTTGTGGTCTATCAACAAAACTTCATTCCTCTAAAGTCACTGACACTGGTGTAGAAATTATGTGGATGAGCATGAATCGCAAACTAAAAAGACAGTATGGCACCAGCCAGGCTCATGTCACTTCTTATCCTATTTTGTGGTGGTGGTGGAACTATGATTAATGCAAACTTTGTTTCTTTAAATATTATATTCTTTTTATACATAATATTTGTTTCATTGCTCTAGTTTAAGCAATGTGGTAAGAATATTTATATATTTGTGGAAATGAATATGTACAATGTAATAAAAAACATGTCCATTTAACTGAATATATAAAAGAATCTTATCTTATCAATTAAAGGATAACCTTTAAAATAGCACTTCACACCAAAAAACATAATATTTGTATAGCCGACGCTATCAGTCTAAAATCTTTGAACAGCAAAGTAATGGTCAATTTATTTAGTCTTGAAAATAACTGTTACTTTAAATTCAAGCATATTACATACATTTTTTCTTAGGAAGGGAGTTTTTGGGGGGGTGGGGGGTGGTCATAGATTGCAGGTTGAATATTTGCAGGACCTGGCCTCATGTTCATATTAACACCTAGAAATTCCATCAATCCGTCTATGGTTAAAACCAAATAACTGGACAAATTTGAGAAAACAACTTCCATAAACATTACAGGAAATATGCAGCACCTTCCCTAGATTCACCCATCCCTCCCATCCCTCAGTGGTATGAGGCCCTGGATGATACAGATATCTTATATAGCCCTTTTGTCATAGCCAAAGGATTGATGGGGCCCTTTTGTTGGAAGCCATATTGTCGGGGCTGTTTCGAAAGGGCCTATTTTGTTGTGGGTAGATGTATCGCAGCAATTTCGTCCAAGGCCATTTTACAGGACACCTTCATTTAATAAATATAGCAGTGGTTTCAAAATTATGCCCAAAAAAAAAAAATATGGAAAGTAAGCGTGCAATACAATACCATTAATGAAACAACTATTGTGCTGCTAAAAATCATTAAAGGGGTTTAACAGATTTAATGATAAAAGGCGCGCCATAGAATTTTTTAATGACATTTTTTGTTGTAGTCAAGATGGATAAGGTTATATAACTTAGGCATTAACTTATTTTAGTGTTTTATGAATGCCTTGCTTTCCTAATATAAAAATTTTGAAAATATTTTCAGTTACAACAAACAATTATGAGACTTTTGACCTCCTGATCTACTGCACTGACAGTTGCTACAATGTTGACCAGAGAAGTAAAAGACTGGCTCTCAGAGTACAAGGTGATTGATTGTTCCTAAGCTTACGTTATTTATAACTCTGTTTAGCGATGTAGTATAAATAAGTTTGAATAAGCTTGAGATGAAATTGATTAAATCAGTGGTCCTCATGCTATGGCCCTCTGGCCCGCCAGGGGTCCTTAACGCAGCCTGCCCTGGCAGCTTGTACAGATAGCATGGTGAAGTTGGTAGTAAAGTCGTGGAAGGGTACCCATGAAAATGCACATACTGTTGCTGAAGTCAGAAATACTAGGGGTAGTTTTATATTCACAAGTAGGCAAAACCTCTGTACTCTGCAGCCCAAATCTGCAGATGGGGCTCTTTTCTTTTCATTAGTGGTCATTAATGGTCATTTCAGAGTCATAGAAGAGCTTGCTGCATTGAAAAGCATCACAGAGTGACAATGACAGGAGATGACATCTTTGAAAAGTTTAGCCAAACTGAATGATTAGGTGCTTGTCAGTGTGATGACTGATGGGGCTCCTAGCATGGTGGACAAACACAAGTCATTGCATCCATTAGCCATCCACTCCCTCGTCCACCAAAAAGTGCTCCATTTTATATAACTGAAGGTGGACCCTGTCATGAAAATGGTTCCATCTTGTGTTACCCTCATTAGAGCTTATTCACTGAGCAGCAGACAGTTTCAAGTTTCAGGACCTTCTGTCTAGTCTTAATGCTGCCTATGAAAATGTTCTTTACCATACCACACTTAAGATTTTGAGACTAGTTTGTCAAACTTTGTGGGACAATTTGTGATGGTGGGGGGGGGGAGAGGAGTAAGGGTGTTCAAAAAGTGGTCAAAACAGCATGACATCATTTATGGATGGCACTTTATCTTATTTCTATATTATATCTTTCTGTTAATTATTATTTCTCATAAAAATAAATGTGCAAGGGAGGCAAATTGGGAAACAGTTTGTACTTTCCTAACCTATTTCAACAGGGTTTGTCCAGTTCAGAGGTTCTAACATTTGCCTCTAATCTGATGAGCAACGAGGAGCTTATTCTTGACCTTTTTAATCTGTTTGAGGCCACCCCGTATTATGTGCAGGTGAGTGATCTGATTACTCTGCGTCAGGCTGAATGGAGACATAGTTGTTTTACATAGTTGAGTGTCTTGCCAGCCAGTCCTTGTAACTTTTTCTACATTCAAGGTACATTTAGTCTGAAAGTTTAAACCCCAATTTCTCAGTGTGTAAACATGCTGTTGTTTTTAGGACAATCCGCTCTGGTATGAGATCTGTGGAATTAGGTTAAAGAATTGTAACATGAAGACAGTTTTTTATTTTTATCATGAAATTTCATGGCGATCATAGATGTATGATCATTGATGTACGGTAATAAATTGCATTGAGATTTATCTGAGGACTTTTAAGAACTCAAATTTAGAATAATAATGTATTCAAAATGTGTCCTAAAAAGCACATGATATAAAATATGATGACCGAATTCCTCTAATTCTTGAATGTGTGGCTGTAAGCCAGTAGGTAAGTGAAGCTGACCGAGTAAGTCATTTTGCCATGGTTTGTGTTCTTACTGCTCACATGGTTTGGTGACCGTTTGATCTGGGATGGAAGGAGTGTGTGGCTGTGATGTAGGTCTGGCCATAATGTAGGTCTGGCTGTGATGTAGGTCTGGCTGTGATGTAGGTCTGGCTGTGATGTAGGTCTGGCTGTGATGTAGGTCTGGCTGGGATGTAGGTCTGGCTGTGATGTAGGTCTGGCTGTGATGTAGGTCTGGCTGTGATGTAGGTCTGGCTGTGATGTAGGTCTGGCTGTGATGTAGGTCTGGCTGTGATGTAGGTCTGGCTGTGATGTAGGTGGCTGTGATGTGGGTCTGGCGGGGATGTGGGTCTGGCTGTGATGTAGGTCTGGCTGTGATGTAGGTCTGGCTGGGATGTAGGTCTGGCTGTGATGTAGGTCTGGATGTGATGTAGGTCTGGCTGTGATGTAGGTCTGGCTGTGATGTAGGTCTGGCTGTGATGTAGGTCTGGCTGTGATATAGGTCTGGCTGTGATGTAGGTCTGGCCGTGATGTAGGTCTGGCTGTGATGTAGGTCTGGCCGTGATCTAGGTCTGGCCGTGATCTAGGTCTGGGTGTGATGTAGGTCTGGCTTTAATGTAGGTCTGGCTTTGCTGTAGGTCTGGCCATAATGTAGGTCTGGCTGTAATGTAGGTCTAACCATAATGTAGATCTGGTCATAATGTAGGTCTGGCTTTACTGTAGGTCTAACCATAATGTAGGTCTGGTCGTAATGTAGGTCTGGCTGTGATGTAGGTCTGGCTGTGATATAGGTCTGGCTGTAATATAGGTCTGGCCGTAATGTAGGTCTGGCTTTTATGTAGGTTTTGCTTTAATGTAGGTATGGCTGTAATGTAGGTCTGGCTTTAATGTAGGTCTGAATTTGATGTAGGTCTGGCTTTAATGTAGGTCTTGCTTTAATGTAGGTCTGGCTTTAATGTAGGTCTGGCTGTGACGTAGGTCTGGCTGTGATGTAGATCTGGCTGTGATGTAGGACTGGCTTGAATTAATGTATCGCTCTTTAATGTAGGTCTGGCCATAATGTAGGTCTAACCATAATGTAGGTCTGGCTGTGATGTATGTCTGGCCGTAATGTAGGTCTGGCTTTTATGAAAGTCTGGCTGTAATGTAGGTCTAACCATAATGTAGGTCTGGCCGTAATGTAGTTCTAACCATAATGTGGGTCTGGCTGTGATGTAGGTCTAGCTTTAATGTAGGTCTAACCATAATGTAGGTCTGGTCGTAATGTAGGTCTGAATTTTATGTAGTTGTGGCCATAATGTGGGTCAGGCTGTGATGTAGTTCTGGCCGTGATGTAGGTCTGGCTTTAATGTAGGTCTAACCATAATGTAGGTCTTGCCGTAATGTAGGTCTGGCTTTAATGTAGGTCTAACCATAATGTAGGTCTGGCCGTGATGTAGGTCTGGCTTTAATGTAGGTCTAACCATTATGTAGGTCTGGCCGTAATGTAGGTCTGGCTTTTATGTAGGTCTGGCCGTAATGTAGTTCTAACCATAATGTAGGTCTGGCTTTAATGTAGGTATGGCTGTGATTTAGGTCTGGCTGTTTTGTAGGTCTGGCTTTAATGTAGGTCTAACCATAATGTAGGTCTGGCCATAATGTAGGTCTGACTTTTATGTAGTTCTGGCCATAATGTGGGTCATGCTGTGATGTAGGTCTGGCCGTGATGTAGGTCTAACCATAATGTAGGTCTGGCCGTAATGTAGGTCTGGCTTTTATGTAGGTAATGTAGTTCTAACCATAATGTAGGTCTTGTCGTAATGTATGTCTAACCATAATGTAGGTCTGGCTTTAATGTAGGTCTGACTTTGATGTAGGTCTGACTTTGATGTAGGTCTTGCCGTAATGTAGGTCTGGCTGTGATGTAGGTCTGGCTGTAATGTAGGTCTAACCATAATGTAGGTCTGGCCGTAATGTAGGTCTAACCATTATGTTGGTCTGGCTGTGATGTAGGTCTGGCTGTGATGTAGGTCTGGCTTTAATGTAGGTCTGGCTTTAATGTAGGTCTGGCTTTAATGTAGGTCTGGCCGTAATGTAGGTCTGGCCATAATGTAGGTCTAACCATAATGGAGGTCTTGCCGTGATGTATGTCTGGCCGTGATGTAGGTCTGGCTTTTATGTAGGTCTGGCCGTAATGTAGGTCTAACCATAATGGAGGTCTGGCCGTAATGTAGTTCTAACCATAATGTAGGTCTGGCTGTGATGTAGGTCTGTCTGTGATGTAGTTCTGGCTGAGTTGTTGTTTGTAAAAGCTTTATTGTCATTTTTATAAACTCCCACAGTGAGGGAATAGGCAATGGTGTAGAATTTAACTACAGTTTACCCCAATTCCTGATTTATTAGAACCTCTGTGTCAAAAGGAAAGTATTAGCCATACCCCCTCCACCCCAACCACCACCACACCC
>CAXITT010000749.1:142692-169583 GCA_964033795.1 Lymnaea stagnalis | reverse complement strand
CCCCCCCCGTCCCTCCTCCCCTTCTCGCACAACAACCCAGATTGATATTGTGTTCTACTCTGGCTAACAATTGAACAGCAAGGGGCGATGAACTAAGAACAAGTTAATACCGCCCCGTGTTTTAATGATTGTTTCCCTTGCATCTTTAAAAATAAAAATGTGTTTTCTACTTCAAGGGGATACAATGAAACAACTTTCTTTGATGGTGTTCACCAATCTTATGTTGTGCCATATTGAAATGTTATGAATTAAAAAAAAATAATATATTATTATTTTCTTGTTGAGATTATCCCCCATTGCTTTTAAATGATTAAATGCAACCATAATAAAGTTGGATGTGAGCTTGCTTGCAACATGCATTGACACTCCAGTTGTACTTTGATGTTGCTAGGATTGATTCTAATTTTGTATTTGGGTGGCGCCATCTTCCTAGTGCTCATCAAATGTCCATCTGTCATTATAACACGATATCTAAAGTAGGGAAACGATATCTAAAGGAGTGAAACGATATCCAAAGTAGTGGAACGATATCTAAAGTAGTGAAACGATATCTAAAGTAGTGAAACGATATCTAAAGTAGGGAACGATATCTAAAGTAGTGGAACGATATCTAAAGTAGTGAAACGATATCTAAAGTAGTGGTACGATATCTTAAGTAGTGAAACGATATCTAAAGTAGTGGTACGATATCCAAAGTAGTGGAACGATATCTAAAGTAGTGGTACGATATCTAAAGTAGTGGAACGATATTTAAAGTAGTGCAACGATATCTAAAGTAGTGGAACGTCTCCCAAAAAATCCATAGAGGTCTGCATGTTCTCTTTTTTTCCCCCCATGTATCAGAGTTTTAAAAATTGTAGTTCTCTGGCATAAGAATCAGTGGCATAGGAAGGGGAGAGGTTGGTCTCTCTCTCTCTCTCTCTCTCTCTCTCCTTATCCCGCCCCCCTACCCCCACCCCCCCGCCCGCCCGCCGTATGAACTTTTTTTTAATATTGAGGCGCGGCATTTTTTCCGACTGAAGTTTTATTATTTATTATTTTCGGAAGGGGGTGGGCAAAAATCTTAGTGCACCATAGGTGGCATCAACTCAAGGCTACACCGCTGAAGATATTTCCTGTTGGTTCAAATCTGCTGCAACAATTTTAAAGCAATGCTGTCTATCTCACACCCCCCTGGAAACTGTTCGAGGACCAAGATTTCATAAGTATGGCGTCCAAAGTGGGAATGAGAGGTTGTAATTTTCCACGATTAATTCCATGGATGCGCGGGGGGGGGGGGGGGGGGGGGGGAGGGGGGGGGGGAAGGGGGTATTTTATGTATATTGGCCCCTAGGGGGGGGGGGGAGGCGCACCATTTCAGGCTCTGCCCCCGGGTACAGATTTATCTCGGCCCGGTACTGCCTGCATGTAAAAAACACCATCTGGCCTCACAACATTTTACCAAACAGCTTAACCAATAAAAAGAATACGACTTACAAAATATTGTTTCACGCTGAAAAGAACATCGACCACGCCAGCGAAACAAATTTTCATTTATCTTGATATATACATTAATATTACATTCACTTATAAAAAAAGTAACGCGCTGTTATGTTTTACAAATCTGTAGAGACTCACACTATAAGTTACGTTGCATCATCTCTAACATTTTCTTTAAAGCACCTATCACCGATGTCGCGTGCAATTTTATGGCCTGCAAACTCTCAGACAGTACTGGATCTTGTGGTTCTACTCAGACTCATTGCAACTGCTTCTTGGAGAAAACGTCTGTCAGCTATCTGAATGGCACAGTAGCACACCAGAGTTAGCGTCATTTCAAGCTGATGTGTCTTGAATAAATCGCTTTAGGTGAAAGGAGTTTGCAATTTTTCTACTGTAACTTTCCATTTAAAAAAAAAACTTGAAGCGTCGAAATCTTGGGATAGCAAAAAATATCACATACCGGTCGTGGTAGAGTAGACCTAGAAATCGGTCGTGGTAGAGTAGACCTAGAAATCGGTCGTGGTAGAGTAGACCTAGAAATCGGTCGTGGTAGAGTAGACCTAGAAATCGGTCGTGGTAGAGTAGACCTAGAAATCGGTCGTGGTAGAGTATTTCTAAAAATCGGTCGTGGTAGAGTAGACCTAGAAATCGGTCGTGGTAAGTAGACCTAAAAATCGGTAGTGGTAGAGTACACCTAGAAATCGGTCGTGGTAGAGTAGACCTAGAAATCGGTAGTGGTAGAGTATACCTAAAAATCGGTCGTGGTAGAGTAGACCTAAAAATCGGTAGTGGTAGAGTATACCTAAAAATCGGTCGTGGTAGAGTAGACCTAGAAATCGGTCGTGGTAAAGTAGACCTAGAAATCGGTCGTGGTAGAGTAGTCCTAAAAATCGGTAGTGTTAGAGTAGACCTAGAAACCGGTAGTAGTAGAGTAGACCAAAAAATCGGTAGTGGTAGAATAGACCTAGAAATCGACGGCAGAATATTTAGTAAAACAAATGCACGTGGAGTACTTCACTAGACCTAGAAGTAGGCAGAGGAAAATTTAATGAAACAAATATACGTGGAGTAGTTCACTAGACCCAGAAATTGACAGCAGAATATTTAGAGAAGCAAATATATGTGGAGTAGTCTTTTACTAGACCTCAAATCTGTATTTTTAGGCATTTTTAGAAAGCATTCTAACAAATTAACAAATAATAACAACTTAAATTCATTATAACAAGATATGTGTTTCTATTATTCATGTACATGTAAATAAGGTTGGTCTGCGATTCACTTCTAAAAATTTTCCCCATATCTCATGGGCAACCAGGACAGTGCCGAGAAAAGTGGCGATATGGGCGAAGCCTGAAAATACCCCCCCCCCCCCTGCGGTAGAGAAAACGGACAGGCCGCCATGAGCAGGGCAGCGTCGAAGACGTTACGAGATGAACGGACAACGGCGCGGCTTGTACTTAAGACCACGGGGCCGTTGCCCCCCCCCGACAATTTTGCCGCCCCTTGTCTTTGTGAAGTAGAAGGGATTTTAAAGTTTCATTTGCTACCAAGGTTCTATCTAAAGACAGCTGTGGCGCCCCCAATCCCATTTCACATTGCCCCTGCAGACCGCTTATCACACTGCGGAGAAGGTGGTACCGTACAAGAAATCTTAGAATCTTCTAGACATAAAATGTTTTATTGATCCCTCCTCTATGTGCATCTATTTACAGGGATTTAGTTTCTTTCACATCATGTATGCTCTGCTTTGCTTCCGCCCCCACCCCCAGCTCTACAGAGAGAGAGAGAGAGAGAGAGAGAGAGACATCGGATTTTACCACTTTTTTCTTATTCATAATTCATGGTGCTTAAATTGTATTAGATTAAGTGCGGAGACTCTTGCAAAGTAATCTTAAGAGGCACCAGCGAGTTGGTAATGTGAGTCTAACAATGCATGCCTATGTTTTATAGTGTCTCATTCTATTGCAAGGATACCTTCTATAGGTGTCTCGTTTTATTGCGGGCCTACCTTCTATATGTGTCTCATTTTATTGCGGGCCTCCCTTCTATATGTGTCTCATTTTGTTGCAGACCTACCTTCTATCAAGGTCTCATTTTATAATAATGAAGTGAAGACTTTCTGTCAGGTTGAGACGATAGAAAATATCGCTGACTTGGTTGAGGAAAACCTAGAAAGAAAAGGGTCGAACCAAAGCCTTGAACATGTTATTACAAAGCCTCCGTCAGCGAACAAAAAAAAAACAATTAGAGCATTAACAAAAAAAATTTAAAAAAAAAAAAAAAGGAACTTATGCTGTGTCCGAGAGAAAACTACAAACTTAAAACCTAGAAAGAAAAGGGTCGAACCAAAGCCTTGAACAAGTTATTACAAAGCCCCCGTCAGCGAAAAAAAAAAAAACAATTAGAGCATTAACAAAAAAAATTTAAAAAAAAAAAAAAAGGAACTTATGCTGTGTCCGAGAGAAAACTACAAACTGATATTGATCTGCGAGTAGGTCAGGAAATAAAAAGAATGAAAGGAAATCGAAAGGAAAGGATGTACAGTCCTCTACAGTATATATATATTAACTTACACACACATAAAGAGTACAGTACACAATTACAATCATATAACGTCTCTTATATGTCTAGGAAAGATAGCAAAAATCCCTTCAGGCTGGGAAAGCTGCCGGCTTATATATAAAGGAGCTGAATCAGTACCATCCAGGAAAGAAATTCTAGAAATTGCGTTCATTTGGAACAAATTGAACGAATTAAAATGCAAACAACCTTTTCCCAATCAAGGGAGGGGTGGGTAAAAGGAGCGCGTCATCACAGTTAATCCGTGACGTCGATATCAAAACAAAACGCGACAGGTGACAGTGATCACAACGGCAGTATTAGGCACACGCCACAACTATTATGTGTATTTAAAAGTGCCAACATTTTTATGTTTTCAAAAACGGAACGGCGAATGGCGATTCCCTGATAGATTCAGCAAACAACTTCGTAACACTATTCAATATAAAAAAAAACACCAAAAAACAGTTTCACGCCTCGTCTCAAACCACTTTTACACTGGTAGAAAAGTGATCGCAAAAAGCATAACGGGCGTGCTTATTATTACGGCTCTCGTTTCCTCCAGTATACACGCACCAACCACTTTGACTTTGGTGAATAGACTAATGGGCGGCGTCGGGGACCCTGACACACACAATGGGAATGGTATAACGGTTAAGTTTTCTTTTTACTTGGTAACGCTCCCCTCTGATCCAAGCTTAGCGTTTCAAAAAAAAAAAGGACACTTGAACAATGATACAAAGTAAATAATTTTAAAACAAGTTGAATTAAAGCTATTCAAATCGATTTTCAGATATTCAGCGCAAATCAACGGTAACATTTCACGCTCATGGCGCAAATCTATGTTAAAATGTCACGTTCATAGCGCAAATCTATGTTAAAATGTCACGTTCATAGCGCAAATCTATGTTAAAATGTCACGTTCATAGCGCAAATCTATGTTAAAATGTCACGTTCATAGCGCAAATCTATGTTAAAATGTCACGTTCATAGCGCAAATCAGTGTTAACATTCATGTTCATAACGCTAATGTATTGATTGATTTATTGATTGATTGATTGGATATTTATATCGCGCTGGTATCCATGCCACTTTAAAATGCTCACTGCGCTCTGGTTTTCTTAAATCTATTTAAACAAAAAAGTTGTTAAATGTTTCTTAAATGATTTTTTATCATTTTCAATTCCCCTCAAAGATTGAGGCAAACGATTCCAGAATTCTGGCGCATAATCACGTTAACAAATCTATGTTAACATTCACGTTCATAGCACAAATCAGTGTAAACATGCACTTTTATAGCGCAAATCTATGTTAACATTCAAAGTGCATAGCACAAATCTATGTTAACATTCACGTTCATAGCGCAGGATTAAAATAATTCCTTGGCGGTGCAAATACATTTCCTAATCAATCAATTTTATGTGATCAGTATTTGCCAATCAATTAAAAGCCTTTATTTAAAGTAAAAAGCCTTTATTTAAAGCAAAAGCCTCTTTTTGAAACTGTAAAGGCCATTCCCCGGTCACGGGTCGTATTAAAAGTGGTCATGGCCTGGAATAAGCCCTTCAGGCTGCAGTTTTCACACTGTTGGCCCAAACAACCCAAAAATATTCATTGTAAAATGATTCTTGATATGTTTTTTAAACCGGCACTTTACTTTAACTGTAAAAAAAAAAAAAAAAAAAAAAAAAAGGAAGGGGGGGGGGGCACTGAGACGTACAGAGAGAGAGAGAGAGAGAGAGAGGGGGGAGAGAGAATGAGACAGAGAGGAGGAAGGTCATTGTGTGGGATGACTGTAACTAACGTAATTACAGTTGTTGTCTGCCGGCACAATGGAATCTGTCTCTTTTCATGCGACGCACACAAGGAACATTTTTTTGAATAGTGCTGAGCCGGGAGCTGATCCGCACACCAGTAAGTGCCGAGTATCAGAACACCCGGAGCATACCCGGACACAGCCGACTAACGGAACCGGGTCCGGGTGTTTAAAAACTTACAGTCATATATATATATATCAATGTTACTTTTACAATAGATTTATAATAGAAAACCGACTAGCTGATTTGTGCGTAACTAAATGTAAGCTAAATATATTATAAAGTTCTGAAAATAACAATGTACTTACTGGGAATTTTTGTTGGATGCATATCGCAGACCTGTTTACGCTTACGATTTTTGCGTACAATGTACGATTTTGAGGTTTATAGATTGTCAGTACTGCATGTTTATTTTTTACTATAAATATAACGTATTGAACAATTTTGTGATGATATTGTACGATTTTAAGAGTTTGAGGGTAAACAGGTCTGATATCGTTGGTTATGACCATGGCACTATTGACACGTCCGGTTAAAATTGGTATTTCCGTTGATATGGTAACAGTGGTATTTAGCGTCAACCGTTGGTCGTTATATTATTTTGATCGGCTACACCAGTGGTGCCATAGGCACAAATCGTTTGATATTACGTGGGCTCATTGTGACAATAGTGCCAATAGTGCCACTGTAGCAGGACGGGATATTTGGCTAATTGTGACAATAGTGCCACTGCAGAAGCAGGGGATATTTGACTAATTGTGACAATGGTGCCACTGTAGCAGCACGGGATATTTGGCAATTGTGACAATAGTGCCACTGCAGAAGCACGGGATATTTGACTAATTGTGACAATAGTGCCACTGCAGCAGCATGGGATATTTGACTAATTGTGACAATAGTGCCACAGCAGAAGCACGGGATATTTGACTAATTGTGACAATAGTGCCACTGCAGCAGGACGGGATATTTGACTAATTGTGACAATAGTGCCACTGCAGAAGCACGGGGTATTTGACTAATTGTGACAATAGTGCCACTGCAGCAGCACGGGATATTTGGCTAATTGTGACAATAGTGCCACTGCAGAAGCACGGGATATTTGACTAATTGTGACAATAGTGCCACTGTAGCAGGACGGGATATTTGACTAATTGTGACAATAGTGCCACTGCAGCAGCACGGTATATTTGACTAATTGTGACAATAGTGCCACTGTAGCAGGACGGGATATTTGACTAATTGTGACAATAGTGCCACTGCAGCAGCACGGGATATTTGGCTAATTGTGACAATAGTGCCACTGCAGCAGCAATGGATATTTGACTAATTGTGACAATAGTGCCACTGCAGAAGCACGGGATATTTGGCTAATTGTGACAATAGTGCCACTGCAGCAGCACGGGATATTTGGCTAATTGTGACAATAGTGCCACTGCAGCAGCACGGTATATTTGACTAATTGTGACAATAGTGCCACTGTAGCAGGACGGGATATTTGACTAATTGTGACAATAGTGCCACTGTAGCAGGACGGGATATTTGACTAATTGTGACAATAGTGCCACTGCAGCAGCACGGTATATTTGACTAATTGTGACAATAGTGCCACTGCAGCAGCACGGGATATTTGGCTAATTGTGACAATAGTGCCACTGCAGCAGCAATGGATATTTGACTAATTGTGACAATAGTGCCACTGCAGAAGCACGGGATATTTGGCTAATTGTGACAATAGTGCCACTGCAGCAGCACGGGATATTTGGCTAATTGTGACATTAGTGCCACTGCAGCAGCACGGGATAATTGACTAATTGTGACAATAGTGCCACTGTAGCAGGACGGGATATTTGACTAATTGTGACAATAGTGCCACTGCAGCAGCACGGGATATTTGACTAATTGTGACAATAGTGCCACTGTAGCAGGACGGGATATTTGACTAATTGTGACAATAGTGCCACTGCAGCAGCACGGGATATTTGGCTAATTGTGACAATAGTGCCACTGCAGCAGCAGTGGATATTTGACTAATTGTGACAATAGTGCCACTGCAGAGGCACGGGATATTTGGCTAATTGTGACAATAGTGCCACTGCAGCAGCACGGGATATTTGACTAATTGTGACAATAGTGCCACTGCAGCAGCACGGGATATTTGGCTAATTGTGACAATAGTGCCACTGCAGCAGCACGGGGTATTTGGCTAATTGTGACAATAGTGCCACTGCAGCAGCACGAGATTATTGACTAAGTGAGACAAAAGTGCCACTGCTGTCTGCAGCCACAGATAGAATGGAGAAAGCTATCGACCTAGCCACACCCTGTATTTGACCTTTCCACACTCTGTGTTTACCCTTGGAAAAACAACCATGCTCGTATGTACGATAGAAAACTGTTTTACAGTGCGTTTGTTTTCCTTGCGTTTTGGTTCTAGTGACACTATACGTATTTTCCAATTATTCACTCAAGCTAGACAGACTATTCTATAGTGAAATTAATTGATTAGGACAGTCTCTAAAGTGGGACGAGTCTCTAACGAATGATATTCAAGTGTTGCATGAAGCTTTCAATGGCCAGTACATTATCAATGGCCCATGAAGTCATCCATGGCCCATTAAGTAATCCATGTCCTACGAAGCCATCCATGGCCCATTAAGTAATCAATGGCCTACGAAGTCATCCATGGCCCATTAAGAAATCCATGGCCCATGAAGCCATCCATGGCCTATTAAGAAATCCATGGCCCATGAAGCCATCCATGGCCCACGAAGCCATCCATGGCCTATTAAGAAATCCATGGCACACGAAGCCATCCATGCCGCAATAAGAAATCCATGGCCCACGAAGCCATCCATGGCCCATTAAGAAATCTATCGTTATGAAGTAATCAATAGGCCATGAAGCAACGAACGGCACATGAAGCAATCCATGATTATGGCGTAATTAATGGCACATAAAGCAATTCATGGGTATGAAGCAATGAACGGCTCATCAAGTAATCCAAGGTCATAAAGTAATCAATGGCCCATGAAATAATCAATGGCACATGAAGTATTCTATGGTCAATGATGTATTCTATGGCCCATGAAGTATTATATTATATGGCCCATGAAGTATTCTATGGCCCATGAAGTATTCTATGGCCCATGAAGTATTCTATGGCCCATGAAGTATTCTATGGCCCATGAAGCAATGAATGGCACATGAATCAATCCACAGCCTTGAAATTATGAATTTCACATGAAGCAATCCATGGCGATGAAGCAATGAATGGCGCATGAAGCATCCATTGCCATGAAGTAATCAATGGCCCATGAAGCAATCCGTGGCCATGAAGTAATGAATGGCACATGAACAAATCCATTGCCATGAACCAAAATGAATGGCCCATGAAGCAATCCATGGTCATGAAGCCATATATGGACTATGAAGCCGTCCATGTGGCCATACATGGCCACAATGACAATTAAGACACTTTCCTGTTATGTCGAGTACACCGTGCACAGAGTTGATAATAAAATAATGCTCGAAAATATCGAGATGAATAGTAGTAGTAATGAGTATTGTTTTCCGGTGTAGTTGCAGTACGTGACGTAACTGTTTCATTTAAAAGTTATGACTTTATATTATCTAAAACGTGTGTCTGTTTCGGGAGGTGTACCATTCTGTTTAGAGATTAGAAGTTCTGAACGCTCTTGAACAGTGGCGACACGTTGGACCGCCCTGGTGATACGGCGATAATTAGTCGAATAGCCTCCATGGCGTCGTCCTAGCTGTTCTCGTCGTTTACAATGGTGTGCCATGCTCCGACACGCCGGTTAACCTCAACTGGCTCATAAGTATCAAAACATGTGGAAAGGGGGCCGTCAACATTGTTTACCCGCCGTGTGGGGTATTAACTGTAGTACGCCAAAGTGAGCAGTGCATTCACCAGCGCCACCATCAGGCATGATGGCGTCCAAGGCAAGCTCTAACTCTAACACCCCCCCCCACCCCCCTCCGCTCAAGCCCTCGCCCAAAATGAACTAAATTCATTCCAGGCGTGGCGCCCCTGAGGCCATCCGTATAGTCAGAATATATAAACAATATTACAGAAATGATTCATACGCCAGTTTCAAGAGAATCATCTTAATTAATAACATCCAGTGCTATTTAAAGGAATGATATATTTGCCAGTTTAAGAAATGATATATTTGCCAGTTTAAGAAATGATATATTTGCCAGTTTAAGAAATGACATATTTGCCAGTTTAAGAAATGATATATTTGCCAGTTTAAGAAATTGGTATATTTGCTAGTTTAAGAAATGATATATATGCCAGTTTAAGAAATGCTATATTTGCCCGTTTAAGAAATGATATATATGCCAGTTTAAGAAATGACATATTTGCCAGTTTAAGAAATGATATATATGCCAGTTTAAGAAATGATATATTTGCCAGTTTAAGAAATGATATATTTGCCAGTTTAAGAAAGGATATATTTGCCAGTTTAAGAAATGACATATTTGCCAGTTTAAGAAATGATATATATGCCAGTTTAAGAAATGCTATATTTGCCCGTTTAAGAAATGATATATTTGCCAGTTTAAGAAATGCTATATTTGCCCGTTTAAGAAATGATATATATGCCAGTTTAAGAAATGCTATATTTGCCAGTTTAAGAAATGATATATATGCCAGTTTAAGAAATGACATATTTGCCAGTTTAAGAAATGATATATATGCCAGTTTAAGAAATGACATATTTGCCAGTTTAAGAAATGCTATATTTGCCCGTTTAAGAAATGACATATTTGCCAGTTTAAGAAATGACATATATGCCAGTTTAAGAAATGCTATATTTGCCCGTTTAAGAAATGATATATATGCCAGTTTAAGAAAATCAACTTTACTACTTTTAAGCAGTGTCACTGTTCTTTGTAGCCAAAAAGTAAAAGGTACCGAAACTGGCATTTTTATTCGGTTTGGGTGGAAATCGAGGGCGCCGATAGCTCCCAGGCGAAAGCGGATCTGTTTTTTATTAGAATATGTGGTGGGGGGGGGGGGGGGGGAGAGGGGACTTGCAGCATAGACATTATGGCACCCAGTGCCACACATAACATGAATTCCCCCCGATTGTGGCACGCCCCAGGGTAATCTTACGTCCCCGCTTAAATTCGTCACAGAACCAGACAATTTAAACAAACAAATGAAAATGCGGGGGGACTCATGTGGCATACTCATGAACTTGGTTTAGCATCATTCTACACTTGTATCAGAGCAACAGAAGAGATGCTAGCGGCGATGTCGGTGTCCCTTGGCCTGATTGAGTTAATGCAAGCATTTTCCTTTAGTTGTTTCTAAATAGCAATATGGTTTTTATGCTTTTTATCTCAACTATTTAGCCTATTTCGTTTAATTGCTTTATCATTAAATGAATATTTTTTTTTAAAATTCCATCCGGTACAAGGTGACCGTCATACCGTTCTCAAATATTCTCAAGTTTGCCAGATACAAATATAGAAGAAAAACAAAACCGTTTTGTAGGAAAGGCCTACAGATCAGCGGTTCTCCATCATTTGGGGTCGCACGACCCTTTCCCAGCGGTCACCTAAGACCATCTGAAAACACATATACTTACAGCTATGAAGTAGCAGCAAAAATAATTCTGTGGCTGGGGGTCGCCACGACACGAGAAGCTGCATTAAAGGGTCACGGCACTAGGAAGGTTGAGGACCACTGCGATAGATCGTTAATGGCAATATTTATAACTTTTATATAAATGGTTAAACAAAAATTTTACAAATAACTATGTCTGTCCTAATTTAAAACTTGATCTTATTTGGTGAAGAAAGAGGAAACAAACTACATATGGCCAATGTTTGATACTTAACAGGGGCAATTCTAAACATATGACAATCTCGACATCTCGACATTTAAAGTGAAGGGATTCTAGTTTAATCCCGCTTTGATCTGAGTGATGGTCTTTTATTATTATTATTTTTTTTTTGCGGGTACCGGAAAATTGTTAGGAAGAAAATTGTTTGAACGGTAAAATTTTCAAACGGAGGTTTCTTCAAAAATGAAATAATAGGAGGGGGGAGGGGGAAAAAAAAAAGACGAACAAGAAATTTGATATCAAATTTATTTTAGCACATTTCTTTCTTGCACCTTCTCTTAAAAAAAACAAACAATTAAAAAAGAAAAAAGTTAAATCTCCGTTTAAGAAATTTCAATTCTTACCAAATTCTGTTCCGACAATTTTCCGTCGAAGAATAAAGGTTCTTTCGAAAAAATGCTTTTTCTCCCCACAATAATCAAAAAAAAAATTAAAAATAAAACCACAACAACACACCCCCCCCCCCCCAAAAAAAAAAAAAAAAAAAATAAAAAAAAAACCCAAAACACCCCCCCCCCCCCCCCCTAAAAAAAAACCGAAAAAAAACCCAAGCAAAATAGGTAACTTATGTAAATAAATAAATAAATATATATAATATATATATATATATATATATATATATTACATAAGTTATCTCTTTAAATAAAAACAACACACTCAACAGCAACAACACACTATAACGACAACACACTATAACAACAACACACTATCACAACAACACACTCAACAACAACACACTATATATATATATATAATACCGGTACGGAAGTAATGGTGCGGTTTATATATGAAAAAATACGGTATTTTAGAAGCCGATGGTGCATCTAGAACCTATAACTTTGTCTCATATTTCTTATAGATGATTATCTCTATACGATAGACACGCCAGTTGACCAAATAACCTTGTCTCATGATTCTCCAAACAATTGTAGGAATCAATGGCGCTCTTCTGGTGCGTCGTCTCCAAACTTCTCCAATCTTTGTCCCCCCCCTTTACCCCCCCCCCCCCCCAAACCACCACCACCACCTCCTCGAAACTACCAAATGCTTGCATGTGCACATGCCAAGGAGGTAATTGCGCTAATGTCGATTGTGCCATCGGGTGTGCATGTCGTCAAGCCATGGTGAGCACATCCAGCCTGACTAGACGGGGCTCAGATGTCGGGGGGCAACGCCATCATTCATCCCAGTCAATCTCGCTAATGCCTTCTGCTTGAGATTTTACATCAAACTCCTCCCTTGTGTTTTTAGTGTTTGAAAATAAAATAATTAAAAAATCCGACACGAAGAACACAAGCTGGCGTCTGAGAAAGAAAACAGCAATTATTGATATGATTCTTTTGTCCTGGTGACAATGGGGGATTAATTGACCCATGTTTCAGTAGGCCGAACATTGTATCTCAATGGTCCCTTAAGCCTGGGTTTACCCAGCTTTTTCCCCCTTACTCTGTGCCCTAGTTTTGTGTAGATAGTTTTGGGCAACTTTTTATTGAACGAAGGGATTTTTATCTTATTTTGATATTGCTGTTGGGTGTTGTTAAAACGTGTCATTCTGCATGTGTGTTGTTGTTATAGTGTGTTGTTGTTATAATGTTTTGTTGTTATAGTGTGTTGTTGTTATAATGTTTTGTTGTTATAGTGTGTTGTTGTTATAGCGTGTTGTTGTTATAATGTTTTGTTGTTATAGTGTGTTGTTAACGTGTGTTGTTGTTATAGCGTGTTGTTGTTATAGTGTGTTGTTGTTATAGTGTGTTGTTGTTATAGCGTGTTGTTGTTATAGTGTGTTGTTGTTATAGTGTGTTGTTGTTATAGAGTGTTGTTGTTATAGCGTGTTGTTGTTATAATGTTTTGTTGTTATAGTGTGTTGTTGTTATAGTGTGTTGTTGTTATAGTGTGTTGTTGTTATAGTGTGTTGTTATTATAGTGTGTTGTTATAGTGTGTTGTTGTTATAGTTGTTGTTATAGTGTGTTGTTGTTATAGTTGTTGTTATAGTGTGTTGTTGTTATAGTGTGTTGTTGTTATAAGGTGTTGTTATAGTGTGTTGTTGTTATAGTTGTTGTTATAGTGTGTTGTTATTATAGTGTGTTGTTGTTATAGCGTGTTGTTGTTATAGTTGTTGTTATAGTGTGTTGTTGTTATAGTGTGTTGTTGTTATATTATGTTGTTGTTATAGTGTGTTGTTGTTATAGTGTGTTGTTGTTATAGTGTGTTGTTGTTATAGAGTGTTGTTGTTATAGCGTGTTGTTGTTATAATGTTTTGTTGTTATAGTGTGTTGTTGTTATAGTGTGTTGTTGTTATAGTGTGTTGTTGTTATAGTGTGTTGTTATAGTGTGTTGTTGTTATAGTGTGTTGTTGTTATAAGGTGTTGTTATAGTGTGTTGTTGTTATAGTTGTTGTTATAGTGTGTTGTTATTATAGTGTGTTGTTGTTATAGTTGTTGTTATAGTGTGTTGTTGTTATAGTGTGTTGTTGTTATAGTGTGTTGTTGTTATAGTGTGTTGTTGTTATATTATGTTGTTGTTATAGTGTGTTGTTGTTATAGTGTGTTGTTGTTATAGTGTGTTGTTGTTATAGTGTGTTGTTGTTATAGTGTGTTGTTGTTATAGCGTGTTGTTGTTATAATGTTTTGTTGTTATAGTGTGTTGTTGTTATAGTGCGTTGTTGTTATAGTGTGTTGTTGTTATAGTGTGTTGTTATAGTGTGTTGTTGTTATAGTTGTTGTTATAGTGTGTTGTTGTTATAGTTGTTGTTATAGTGTGTTGTTGTTATAGTGTGTTGTTGTTATAGTGTGTTGTTGTTGTTATAGTGTGTTGTTATAGTGTGTTGCTGTTATAGTTGTTGTTATAGTGTGTTGTTGTTATAGTTGTTGTTATAGTGTGTTGTTGTTATAGTGTGTTGTTGTTATAAGGTGTTGTTATAGTGTGTTGTTGTAATAGTTGTTGTTATAGTGTGTTGTTGTTATAGTGTGTTGTTGTTATAGCGTGTTGTTGTTATAGTTGTTGTTATAGTGTGTTGTTGTTATAGTGTGTTGTTGTTATAGTGTGTTGTTATAATGTTTTGTTGTTATAGTGTGTTGTTGTTATATTGTGTTGTTGTTATAGTGTGTTGTTGTTATAGTGTGTTGTTGTTATAGTGTGTTGTTGTTATAGCGTGTTGTTGTTATAGTGTGTTGTTGTTATAGTGTGTTTTTGTTATAGCGTGTTGTTGTTATAACGTGTTGTTGTTATAATGTTTTGTTGTTATAGTGTGTTGTTGTTATAGTGTGTTGTTGTTATAGTGTCTTGTTGTTATAGTGTGTTGTTATAGTGTGTTGTTGTTATAGTTGTTGTTATAGTGTGTTGTTGTTATAGTGTGTTGTTGTTATAGTGTGTTGTTATAGTGTGTTGTTGTTATAGTGTGTTGTTGTTATAGTGTGTTGTTGTTATAGTGTGTTGTTGTTATAGTGTGTTGTTGTTATAGTTGTTGTTATAGTGTGTTGTTATAGTGTGTTGTTGTTATAGTGTGTTGTTGTTATAGTGTGTTGTTGTTATAGTGTGTTGTTGTTATAAGGTGTTGTTATAGTGTGTTGTTGTTATATTATGTTGTTGTTATAGTGTGTTGTTGTTATAGTGTGTTGTTGTTATAGTGTGTTGTTGTTATAGTGTGTTGTTGTTATAGTTGTTGTTATAGTGTGTTGTTGTTATAGTGTGTTGTTGTTATAGTGTGTTGTTATAATGTTTTGTTGTTATAGTGTGTTGTTGTTATATTGTGTTGTTGTTATAGTGTGTTGTTGTTATAGTGTGTTGTGGTTATAGTGTGTTGTTGTTATATGGTGTTGTTGTTCTAGTGTGTTGTTGTTATAGTGTGTTGCTGTTATAGTTGTTGTTATAGTTGTTGTTATAGTGTGTTGTTGTTATATTGTGTTGTTATAGTGTGTTGTTGTTATAGTGTTTTGTTGCTATAGTGTGTTGTTGTTATAGTGTGTTGTTGTTATAGTGTGTTGTTGTTATAGTTGTTGTTATTAGTGTGCTGTTTTTATAGTGTGTTGTTATAGTGTGTTGTTGTTATAGTTTGTTGTTGTTATTGTGTGTTGTTATAGTTTGTTGTCTTAACGCAGGGGTGGGCAACCTTCGTCCTGCGGGCTGCATGCCTCCCGCGGAAACGTTCTATCCGGCCCACTGGAGCGGTGAAAGGTGCACATTTTCAATGGTTATTTGTAGAAAAAATTGAAAAGTAATATTCATTGTGTAAACTTATATGTTAGTTATCAATCTTCTTCTTCTTCTTCTTTATTTTGAGGGCCCACCATCAATGAATTGATCATTCTGGCTCATATGTTTCAGAAGGGTTTGCGATGTTACTGTGCATGGGTTTCGAGGGGATACCTCACTGGTTTCAAGGGCTACTCAGCAGTGGTGTTATGAACTGGGCGTTGGAAGACAGGAGGCAATAGACACAAATGTGTCGAGTGTAGGCGCCTCAACTGTTGCTTTTGGAAGCTTGTTCCAGTCCCATATTGTCTTCGGCAGGAATGAGGAGCTCCTATACTTTGTTCTTGTTTCAACCAGCCGGAACTGTCTGTTTTGGCCTCGTCGCTGTCTAGGGGGAAGATGAAAGAGTTTCTGTTTGATTCCGGAGCAGTGGACCAGCCCATTTTTGATCTTGTACAACATGGTGAGCCTGGATAGTCGTCGTCGTTCTTCCAATGTTGACCAGCCCAGTGTTTCTAGCATGCTGCCAACACTTTAGGTGTTTCTGTAGCGGTTCATGACAAAGTGTGCTGCAATTCGCTGGACCGCCTCCAACCTGTCGATGCTTTTCTGGGTAAATTGGTCCCAGACTGTAGAGGCGTACTCTAAAATAGGCCGGACAAAGACTTTATAGGTTTTTTCTTTCACGCTTGAGTTGCCGATCTTTAGATTGCGCCTTAGGAACCCCAGGGTCTTGTTTGCCCGGGTTGCACACACTGTTAATGTGCTCGTCCCAGCGGACCTCTCTTTGAATGTTAACACCCAGGTACTTTACGGAGGAAACTGTCTCAAGAATATGGCCATGCAGTTCGTAAGAGTGGTTTAGAGGGGATCTGCTTCTGGAGACTGACAGGGTCTGGCACTTTGCAGGGTGAAATTCCATGTCCCAGCTCATCTCCCACTCAGCTAACCGATTGAGGTCTTGTTGAAGCTGGCTATGGTCAGAACTGTTGACGATTGTCCTATATACTTACAATAATGAATTACCATTTTCTTTCAACATATTGTCTAAAGCTCTAGATTCCTATAAAATTATCACGGGGCCAGCCAAAAAATAAATAGTTTTCAAGTACCGGTATCCCTCATAAAAATGATGCCCGCCACTTTTGTATTTTAACTTGATGATTTAGCATGTCGCAATATCAGAAATGATATATATATATATATATATATATATATATATATATAAATTCAACTGGCATTTGAGTGTATTCATATTGATAAGCCCGATGTAATGTCACACACTTCACAATGAACCTTATAGAAATAACGCGAAGCCATATTTTGTTGCTGATTTGTTCTGTCCAATTTTTTGCCGCGATACAATAAGATTTTTGTTTCAAATTTCACAACCTCTTTTCCTGTGTCTTCAAAATGTTTTTTTTTTGTTTTTGTTTTTTTGTTTTTTGTTGCTGTGTTGTTTCTAGTCAATTGCTTCCAATTTACATAACTGACATGCGGTGGGCGTGAACATTCATAATCCATGGAGCTCCCAGCTGCTTTGTATTCCTGTATATATAACACATACACGTGGTGGGCGTTAACTTTCACCAGGAGGACACACCCACCCTCCGTACTATCTGTCCCCCCCCCCCACCCAACCTTTCCTCACGTCACAGAACGAACTCATGGATCTCTCAACCACAATACATTGGTATAACACAGCAGGTCTCAACCAGTATTTCGCGACCGCTTTGGCGGGGAGGAGGGGTCGAACGACCCTTACACAGGGGTTGCCTAAGACCATCGGAAAATACATATTTATGAAGTAGCAACGAAAATAATTTTATATGTTAAGGGGTCGCCAGAGAACGAGGAACTGTATTAAAGGGTCGCCGCATTAGGAAGGTTGAGAACCACTGCGTTAACACATCTAGTTTATGTACACGCAAATGACTGACCCCTTTAAATCAAATACCGGAATAATTCTTGAAGTTTAAAAAAAACGTAATTATTTTCAAATTGAATGTCAATCGCCTCCGGTGCTCCCAACACCCTCAAAACTCGATGAGATAATCTTTCGGGTGCAAAGTGTTGAACACATAAATGGATAATTATCATCTGGTTTCTTTGAGTTGTCAATCTCACCTGCGGACCAGGTGCTGAAACTGACGACATCAGAGACTTGTGGACCAGATGCTCAGCTGACGACATCAGAGACTTGTGGACCAGATGCTCAGCTGACGACATCAGAGACTTGTGGACCAGATGCTCAGCTGACGACATCAGAGACTTGTGGACCAGATGCTCAGCTGACGACATCAGAGACTTGTGGACCAAGTCTTCAGGTTACGACATCAGAGACTTGTGGACCAGGTTCTCAGGTTACGACATCAGAGACTTTTGGACCAGGTGCTCAGGTGACGACATCAGAGACTTGTGGACCAGGTGCTCAGGTGACAACATCAGAGACTTGTGGACCAGGTGCTCAGTTGACGACATCAGAGACTTGTGGAGCAAGTGCTCAGCTGACGTCATCAGAGACTTGTAGACCGTACTTTCCAGACAAGTATGGGTCATGATAGTGAACACCATGCCGTCCAGACAAGTATGGGCCATGATAGTGAACACCGTGCCGTCCAGACAAGTATGGGCCATGATAGTGAACACCATGCCGTCCAGACAAGTATGGGCCATGATAGTGAACACCATGCCGTCCAGACAAGTATGGGCCATGATAGTGAACACCATGCCGTCCATACAAGTATGGGCCATAATAGTGAACACCATGCCGTCCAGACAAGTATGGGCCATGATAGTGAACACCGTGCCGTCCAGGCAATTATTTTGGTCATGATATACTTTAATATTTTGATACACAAGCGAATAAATCGAATCGTATTCATCAAAATTGTAGTTGGCGAAAGAACATCAACATCATGTTTAAACGAACCAATCCATGGTGCAGGGAGCTTTAAATACGAATTTCTCCCTTGCTTGTTAGGCTTCCGTCGTTGGTGGTAAAGTGTAAATAAATTTAAAAAATAAATAAATCTGGATTTCCATCTTTCTAGGCTGAACTGTCAATTACCCATTGAACATCTTCTTCTTCTTCTATATCTTAAGGGCCCACGATCAATTTATTGATCATTTTGGCTCCTATGCATGTAGATGGGATTTGCAATGTTTCTGTTCCTGGTGTTGATGAGGAAATTTCACAGATTTCCAGTGCCACTTTGTGAGGGAATCATGCACTAGGGGTTTGAAGGCTTGAGGCAATGGACACAAATGTGTCTAGTGTTGTCGCCTCAATCGTTCCTTTTGAAAGATTGTTCTGTTCCAGTCCCTGATTGTCTTGGGCAGGAATGAGCAGCTCCTATACTGGTTTCTTGCTGGTATGAGCCTGAATTGCCTGTCATTGCCTCGTCGCTGTCTATGGGGGAGAGGGAAGCGCATGTTCTTGACATCCTTGGTCGGGGTGTCTTCGTCTGAGAAGATGCGTTCATGTAGTTCCAATACGATCTGCGCAATAAGCGTTGAATGGTTCGGCGGAGCCTCAGTACCTCCTCTCTCAGTTCAATCGAGCCATTTTTATTCATACGTTTGTTTTGGCGGTCTCTCCTGTGGATGAGCCTACGGATTTCAGCCGTGACCCATGGCTGATTTATCCTAAGTTTGGTGATTTTGTGTGGTATGAATTTCTTAACTGCATCAGTGATTGTAGTCTTAAACTTCACCCACAGCTCTTCTGTTGTCGCTGTACCTTGAATCCCCTGCATGTTTGAGCTTAGCTCTGTGGTTGCAATCCTTAGGCCATCCCAGTCTGCCTTGGCATAAATTGGGATTTCTCGAATGATTTGTTTCATTTTTAGTGTGTTGACCTGAAATTCACAATAAGGAATGCTGTGGTCCGAAATCCCGGGGATGACCTCAACTTTTGGGACACGATGTGGACAATTGGTGAGGAATAGGTCAAGAGTGTTTTCCCCCCTCGTGGGTTCTTTAACCAGCTGTTCCAGACCATGGTTGTTAATTATCTCCATGAATTCTGAGTGTAGAACAGGGTATGGGGACTTGGGCTTCAAGGCAGGAATCTGCCAATTCCAACCAGGATCCCCCCCCCCCCCCAGGAAGGAGAAAAGATTTCTTCGACATCTGGGTTGCTAGTCTGACCAGTCCCTTAGCCTGCTGTTAGCCATTGACTATCTGGCTTGCGAGTCTAAGCAGCCATTGACTATATGGCTTGCTAGTCTGACCAGTCCTTTAACCAGCTGTTAGCCATGGACTATCTGGCCTGCTAGGCTGACCAGTCATTTAGCCATCTGTTAGCCATGGACTATCTGGGTTGCTAGTCTGACCAGCCTTGGTTTATCTGACTTGCTAGTCTGACCAGTCCTTTAGCCAGCTGTTAGCCATTGAATATCTGGCTTCACCAGGCTGACCGGTTCATTCACAAGCTATTAGTATTAGCCCATAGCTCAAGGCTACCGAAGACACGGCGTGGCCATGAGGCCGGCGAGCCACGGTTGCGCCACACACCCCTGTTTTCCTCTTTAAATAAACCGTAATACGTTTTTAAATAGCCTTAATTTATTAAGTATCGGATTCACTAATTAGCTCCTGGGGCTTCCGCTATCATTTCTGGTGAAAATATTGGTTTGGTCTATCACTCTATGCATCGTTCTTGTTTGTGTGTTAACGCAACGCAATCAGTAGTGAAGCACCGAGCAGTGTTGTAACACTAGGACATCCCAGATTGCTGTGTTATTAAAACATCATGGATTGCGTTCCCACGACATCTGGGATTGTTGCGCCGCTATGGCATCACGGATCGGTGCGCTTTGCTGTGGCATCGCGGATTGTAATGCTATTAAAACACCACGGAATGCGTTGCTGTGCTGTCAGGGATTGTTGTATCGCCAGGACAGCATCGATTGTTGTGTTACCCAAACATCAACGCGTTGTGCTCCTAGGACATCACACATCATGTTGCTGTGTCATCACGCATCGTGTTGCTATGACATCGCCGCCTGTTACCATGACACGCGGCGGCCGATGCGCTGGCCCCACGTTGATGTCGCCTGGCAATATCCAGAGGTCCTCAAATCAATATGTAATGATGGCTCCCGATGTTAGCACGCGCCGATTATCCGCCTCATTGTCTGTCCGTCTCTGAGTACTCGCGAAGCTTTACCTGCGAGGACTTCATTACCCAAGTTTCACCGCCGGCTCTTTACAGCTTGCCGGCATCGATTTAAGACCCCGAGGCCGGAAAAAAACGGTCGTTACGGGTGGAAAAAAGTGGGGAGGCGGGGGGTGTAATTATTATTTTTAAAAAAAATATTTCACTTCTGCAGATTTAAATGGACGTTTTATTGATATTTGTTATGGAAGGTGAACCTTTCCGAGACGCAATCATATATGATTTATTATGCTTTGCGAATTCGACATCTTGGCGGGTGGGGTATGGTGGGCCTGGAATTTGGATCTCGTTGTTGTTGGTTTTGTTTTTTTTTTGCCACGGGGGGGGGGGGGATTCAATTAAAATACTAATGCTGTTTAACTTTATGCCTGGTTCTATCGTGTTATGGTCAGCTTGTGCAGTACTAATATGGTTTTGTATGGTGTGTGGTCAGCGTGTGTGCAGCACTAATAGATTTTTGTGTGTGGTCAGCGTGTGTGCAGCACTAATAGGGTTTGGTGTGTGGTCAGCGTGTGTGCAGCACTAATAGGGTTTGGTGTGTGGTCAGCGTGTGTGCAGCACTAATAGGTTTTGGTGTGTGGTCAGCGTGTGTGCAGCACTAATAGGTTTTGGTGTGTGGTCAGCGTGTGTGCAGCACAAATAGGTATTGGTGTGTGGTCAGCGTGTGTGCAGCTGTAATTGTGTTTTGTGTGTGGTCAGCGTGTGTGCAGCACTAATAGATTTTTGTGTGTGGTCAGCGTGTGTGCAGCACTAATAGATTTTTGTGTGTGGTCAGCGTGTGTGCAGCACTAATAGGGTTGGGTGTGTGGTCAGCGTGTGTGCAGCACTAATAGGGTTGGGTGTGTGGTCAGCGTGTGTGCAGCACTAATAGGGTTGGGTGTGTGGTCAGCGTGTGTGCAGCACTAATAGGGTTTGGTGTGTGGTCAGCGTGTGTGCAGCACTAATTGGGTTTGGTGTTTGGGTTGATTTGTTCATCGTTCAATGAGTAAACCAGTGCTGAGTAAACCAGTGCTGAGTAAACCAGTGCGGTGCTGGTAGTGTTGAATATGCATGAACAAACAGTAGGTTACTTTAGGTGGATGTCTGAATCGGTGTAGTAAAACCAGAGCCGCCGCGTTGGTCCTGCAACCATGCAAGAGGCTGTGGAGAGGGGGGCGGGGTTCTCGGATATTTATGGGCCCAACAGTTGTAAAGTAAAAATAATTATTAAGAGAAATTATTATTATTATTTTTTAATAAATGGCATAGAATATCTAAATAATAAAAACAATATATATATTACAATAAATAAAATTGAAAAGTGCCCGAGTGCCTCCACAAGTAAGGGGACGGATCTAGTCGATACCATGTCATTGTAGAATTTGTGAAAAGGTTATATTCGTGTGCATTGTTGTGTGCAATTGTGCCGCTGTACGTAGTGACATACACAAGGAGTTATATTAGTTAATACATTTCTTTTTAAAGATTTTTCACGCCCTTACCATTTCCAGGTCTTTTCCTATTTCCTAGCATTGACAATTTCTCCCCCCCCCCAACCCCCTTATTTCTTAGACTTGTCACTGTTGCAGTAGCGTCACTAGGGGATGTGGGGATGCAGCCTTCAGGGAGGGTGGGGGTGACACCAAATATAAACGGTTCTTAGTCGATCAGATGTAAACAAGTTAAGAGTAGCACCAGAGCAGGGAGACACGGAGGAGGTCCATGGGAAAGGGGGGGGGGGAACACCCGGAGTTTACCGCACTGGGTGACACGAACCCTTGTGACGCCACTGCACGATTGACAGTTTCAAGATTAAAACGTCAATTCCCCCTTGCTATATCTGAACATCCTTGTTATTTCTGAACATCCTTGTTATCTCGATCTGAACGTCCTTGTTATCTCGATCTGAACATCCTTGTTATCTCGATCTGAACGTCCTTGTTATCTCGATCTGAACATCCTTGTTATCTCGATCTGAACGTCCTTGTTATCTCGATCTGAACGTCATTGTTATCTCGATCTGAACATCCTTGTTATCTCGATCTGAACGTCCTTGTTATCTCGATCTGAACGTCCTTGTTATCTCGATCTGAACGTCCTTGTTATCTCGATCTGAACGTCTCTGCTATTTCTGAGCATCCTGGTTATTTCTGAACATCATTGTTATCTCGATCTGATCGTCCTTGTTATCTCGATCTAAACATCCTTGTTATCTCGATCTGAACGTCATTGTTATCTCGATCTGAACGTCATTGTTATCTCGATCTGAACGTCCTTGTTATCTCGATCTGAACGTCCTTGTTATCTCGATCTGAACGTCCCTGCTATTTCTGAGCATCCTGGTTATTTCTGAACATCATTGTTATCTCGATCTGATCGTCCTTGTTATCTCGATCTGAACATCCTTGTTATCTCGATCTGAACGTCCTTGTTATCTCGATCTGAACTGTCCTTGTTATCTCGATCTGAACATCCTTGTTATCTCGATCTGAACGTCATTGTTATCTCGATCTGAACGTCATTGTTATCTCGATCTGAACGTCCTTGTTATCTCGATCTGAACGTCCTTGTTATCTCGATCTGAACGTCTCTGCTATTTCTGAGCATCCTGGTTATTTCTGAACATCATTGTTATCTCGATCTGAACATCCTTGTTATCTCGATCTGAACATCCTTGTTATCTCGATCTGAACGTCCTTGTTATCTCGATCTGAACTGCCTTTGTTATCTCATTCTGACCTCCCTTTTTATCTCATTCTGACCTCCTTTGTTCTCTCGTTCTGATTCGATCTGAACGTCTTTGTTATCTCGATCTGAACGTCTCTGCTATTTCTGAGCTTCCTGGTTATTTCTGAACATCATTGTTATCTCGATCTGAACATCCTTGTTATCTCGATCTGAACATCCTTGTTATCTCGATCTGAACGTCCTTGTTATCTCGATCTGAACTGTCCTTGTTATCTCGATCTGAACATCCTTGTTATCTCGATCTGAACATCCTTGTTATCTCGATCTGAACATCCTTGTTATCTCGATCTGAACGGCCTTGTTATCTCGATCTGAACGTCCTTGTTATCTCGATCTGAACGTCCTTGTTATCTCGATCTGAACATCCTTGTTATCTCGATCTGAACGTCCTTGTTATCTCGATCTGAACGTCATTGTTATCTCGATCTGAACGTCCTTGTTATCTCGATCTGAACATCCTTGTTATCTCGATCTGATCGTCCTTGTTATCTCGATCTGAACATCCTTGTTATCTCGATCTGAACATCCTTGTTATTTCTGAACATCCTTGTTATCTCGATCTGAACGTCCTTGTTATCTCGATCTGAACATCCTTGTTATCTCGATCTGAACATCCTTGTTATCTCGATCTGAACATCCTTGTTATCTCGATCTGAACATCCTTGTTATCTCGATATGAACATCCTTGTTATCTCGATCTGAACGTCCTTGTTATCTCGATCTGAACTGTCCTTGTTATCTCGATCTGAACGTCCTTGTTATCTCGATCTGAACATCCTTGTTATCTCGATCTGAACGTCCTTGTTATCTCGATCTGAACGTCCTTGTTATCTCGATCTGAACGTCCTTGTTATCTCGATCTGAACGTCCTTGTTATCTCGATCTGAACGTCCTTGTTATCTCGATCTGAACGTCCTTGTTATTTCTGAACATCCTTGTTATTTCTGAACATCCTTGTTATTTCTGAACATCTCTGTTATTTCTGAACATCCTTGTTATCTCTGAACATCTCTGTTATCTCTGAACATCCCTGTTATCTCTGAACATCCCTGTTATCTCTGAACATCCCTATTATTTCTGAACATTACCATGTCTTGAACTCCCTCGTTGTTTTCTCTCCTCCCCCATCAGGAGCTGGACCCCGTGTGCCACCAGCTGTACGAGTTCTACAGGTCCAAGGAAGCCAAGCTGCAGCTCTTCGCCTTACAGTACGTACCTACGTTGATATGGCTCTACCTCAGGAACCTCAGTCACGGGGACAAGAAGGTCAGTCTCTAGGGTTTTAGATGGCCTGATTCGTGTGCTGTTTTTTGTTTGTAAAGTCGATTGTCAGAGGATAAAGGTTAAAATTATCTGTGCATAGCAGACATTTGTAGTTTCGCCTGATAGAATTTTTTCATTCTAAGATATGGGCTACTAATTTCATGTAGATGTCCATATAAACAAAAAAGTTATGCAGTTTTCAAATTTGCTTAAAATCGGCAATTTTAAAAAAAAATCCTTTATATTAACTTAGTTTTGTTCGTGGATTGCTTGGGGGGGGGGGGGTTGGACTGGCTAATTGACACACTTCTATTCAACCTATCGAGCAAAAACTTGGCGCATAGACTCGTTGGCGATGGCAAAAAATTCTTTCAAATTTTCAATTTTCAGCCCCAAACCCTCAAACGTCCGTTTTTCTTGGGGAAGATCAAATGACATTCCCGACACAACTGCTCTCTAAATGAGATTCTTTTTATAAACACAAATAAATGCGTTTGGTGCGTAATATTTTCTTTTGTTTTTCTAAAATTGTCGGTAAACCAAATCTTCATTGTAAAAGTGGGTGGGAATTATAGTATTAATATAGTTCAGGGGCGTGAAAAAAATGTGCAGTTGCGAGTCGTGTTTGGGGGGCGTGGGTGGGGGGGGGGCAGGGCCGACGCCAGAATATTTGGCTCCCTAGGCGAATCTCTCGCACTGCGCCCCCCCCCCACGCCCACGGCAACTAATTATTTAATTAATAGTGCCGCCCCCTAAAAATTTGCCGCCTAGTTCGCCTAATGTAATGGTTAAACCGGGCCTGAGTGGGGAGAAGCAAGTGCCAAGTTTCATCTCGATAGGTTGACGGAAAGTGGATCCATTAGCCGTCCGACGATTTTGCTACACAAAAAAAGCGAAGTTAATGTAAATGATTTTAAAGAGGGCCATTATTAAGGAACTACATTTCTAAGAGTCAAAATATACTAAATACTTGATGCCCTGTTTCCTGATACGTTGTGTAGACGGTTGTGTAGATGTAAGCCGTTATGTTAAATAATGAGGCGGGCTAACCAATAACAATTTCACAGAGTTAAACATTTTTATGTACAGCTAACAGGCTTATCAATGATAGGCTGTGACTAGGATGGCAAAAATAAAAAAAAAAACAAAAGACATTAGACCTACACTAGGCGAGCCAAGAATAGAATAAAACTATGTTGACCTATAGGCTGAGACTAGGCTTTTCAATAAAAAATAAAGATAATAAAAATAGGCAAGTTATGAGAATGGTTAGACTAGAGATTAAAACAAAATAGATTGAGACTGGGCTAGTCAAGAACAGTTGTACTAGAAGTAGTTTAGTCAAGAATAGTTTTAGACTAGTAAAGCCAAGAACAGATTGAGTCCAGGCTAGTCAAGAATAGTTTTAGACTAATATAGTCAAGAATAGGTTGATACCAGGCTAGTCAAGGGTAGTTTAGACTATGCTAGTCAAGAACAGGTTGTGAATAGGCTAGTCAAGAATAGATTAAGACTGGGCTAGTCAAGAATAGATTAAGACTAGGCTAGTCAACAATAGTAGCCAATACACATAGAGGCTTTTGTGAAATATTGGTGTCAATAGTTTCCGCCCCCAATCCTATAGAGCAACTTCCATAATGTTGGTGAAGATAAATAACAGGTCTTTCTAAAGATTTTGTTTTAATGTGCTCCCCCCACTTTTAGCCCCGGGGTGGCTTGGGTGGAAAAAAAAAAGGGGGGGGGGGGAGTGGAAAGCAAAAAAAAAAAAAAAAAAAAAAAAAAAAAAATAA
>CAXITT010000749.1:126472-137829 GCA_964033795.1 Lymnaea stagnalis | reverse complement strand
TTTTTTTTTCCCGACTTGGGGGTGGTCTCTCCCTCTCTCTCTCCCCCCCCCCCCCCATGGGATTTTTGACCTTATATGGGGAGCACCTATTTGAATTAATATTGATACAGTTGATAGTTGATGGTGCATGTGAAATAATGAAAAAAGTGGGGGTGGGGGAGATAATCACTAAAAGGGGCAGTGAGTGAAGAATAATAAGTTTGTAGCGAGGAAGTGTGCAGGTTCTTAAGAGAACCGGGATCAAATAATCATGGAAAGCACAGGAAACATCGATAGCACTTATCGAAACGTAGTCATTAGTAGTGAATTAGCACCGTCACGCTTCGTTGACTTGACCGGTCGTAAAATACTTCACTGATTAGCTGCACACTTCACTGATTGGTACGCACATTCCACTGATTGGTACACACATTCACTGATTGGTACACACATTCACTGATTGGTACAAACATTCACTGATTGGTACACACATTCACTGATTGGTACACACATTCACTAATTGACAAACACATTCACTCACATTCACTGATTGATACACACATTCACTGATTGATACACACATTCACTGATTGATACACACATTCACTGATTGATACACACATCCACTGATTGGTACACACACCCACTGATTGGTACACACATTCACTGATTGATACACACATTCACTGATTGATACACACATTCACTGATTGATACACCCATTCACTGATTGATACACACATCCACTGATTAGTACACACATGCACTGATTGGTACACACATTCACTGATTGATACACACATTCACTGATTGATATACACATGCATTCACATTCACTGATTGATGCACACATTCACTCATTGGTACACACATTCACCCATTAGATTGGTACATACTTCCCCGATAAGCTACATACTTAACTGATTGGTACACACATTCACTGATAAGTACACACATTCACTGATTGATACACACATTCACCCATTAGCTACATACTTCACTGATCGGTACACACATTTAATGATTGGTACACACATTCACTGATTGGTACACACATTCAATGATTGGTACACATATCACAGATTAGTTACATCTTTTTTTAAAACTCTCTTCATTGACTGTTTCCTACTTTACTAATTGCTACACTTTTCACTAATTGTTACTCACTTCACTAATTGTTACACACTTCACTAATTGTTACACACTTCACTAATTGTTACACATTTCACTAAGTGGTACACCGTTCACTAACTGGTAAAAAATTCACTAATTGTTACACACTTTACTATTTGCTACACTTTTCACTTTTTGGTACATACTTCACTCACTAATTTATACACACTTCACTCATTGGTACACAGTTCACTCATTGGTGCACAGGTAACTAATTGGTATACATTTTACTCATTGGTACACAGTTCACTTAACGTTACACACTTCACTCATTGGTACACTTTCCTAACTGGTGCACACTTCACTCCTTGTTACACACTTCCCTCACTGGTACACACTTCGCTCATTGGTACACAGTTCACTCATGACTACACAGTTCATTGAGTCCAACACACTCCTCCGACTGGATTGATGCAAGCTTCACTTATTGGTTTAAAAAAATCACCAGTAATTGCATATTTCACAAATTTACACTAATCCCTAATTGGTACACATCTGACTTTACGAATTTAAACTTTTTATCCATTTATTATCTATACATCCCCTAGGCATTCTTTATATTACCTAGGCAATCTATACATTACCTAGGCATTCTTTGCATTACCTAGGCATTCTATGCATTACCTAGGCATTCTATGCATTACCTAGGCATTCTATGCATTACCTAGGCATTCTATGCATTACCTAGGCACTCTATGCATTACCTAGGCATTCTATGCATTACCTAGGCGTTCTATGCATTACCTAGGCGTTCTATGCCTTACCTAGGCGTTCTATGCATTACCTAGGCGTTCTATGCATTACCTAGGCGTTTTCTGCATTACCTAGGCATTCTATGCATTACCTAGGCATTCTATGCATTATCTAGGTGCTCTTTACATTTAACTAGGCATTCTAAACATTACTAGGCCTTTCTATGGAATGCTCACCTGGTCTTAGGTAAGGTTTGATAGACAATAGTTTTGTTATTTGTATGGATATTTATTTTATTTTTTTTTGGGGGGGGGGGGGTTATTTTGCAAATATATCATTGACTTTTTAAGAATTTTATGATAGAGTCTTCTTTGCCCACCTTTTCATTGATTCTTTTGTCTTAGGTAAGGTTTGATAGACAATTGTTTTGTTTTTTGTATGGATATTTATTTTATTTTTTTTTTGGGGGGGGGGGGAGTTATTTTGCAAATATATCATTGACTTTGTAAGAATTTTATGATAGAGTCTTCTGTGCCCACCTTTGCAATGATGCTTTAAACGTAATTGTGTAATTATGTATGTCAAGCACTTGTATAATGTGTTTTGTCTTGACATGTGAACATGATTTGCGATTTACGTTATTTTGGTGGGCTGCTATTTAAAAAGAAAAATTGGTTAGTGAGCGAATGTCTTTGAGTAGTGGAAGTAGTTGTATGAAAGTGAAGTAGTTCAATACAAATGATTGTTACATTGAAATAGTTAATACGTTCTATCAAATGGATTGTAAATGCGATTTAGTTCTATAAAACTAATTGTAATATTGAACTATTGAAGTAGTTCTATAAAAATTGATCGTAATTATTAAAATAGTGAATTAATTCTATAAAAGTGCTTGTAATATTGAAATAGTCAAGTGGCTCTACCTCTATACTTGTGATAATGATTATGAAACAGTGAACTAGTTCCGGAAATGTAATTGTAATTTTGAAATAGTGAATACGTTCAATGCTTCTGACTATAATATTGATTAAGTTCTACAAAAGGGATTACAATTTTGAAATAGCGGAGCAGCTGTTATAAAACTGAATTGTAATATTGAAATATAGAAGTAGTTCTATACTGGTGATCATAATATTGAAATAGTGAATCAGTTCTATAAAAGCTATTATAATATTGAAATATAGAAGTAGTTCTATACTTGTGATCATAATATTGAAATAGTGAATCAGTTCTATAAAAGCTATTGTAATATTGAAATATAGAAGTAGTTCTATACTGGTGATCATAATATTGAAATAGTGAATCAGTTCTATAAAAGCTATTATAATATTGAAATATAGAAGTAGTTCTATACTGGTGATCATAATATTGAAATAGTGAATCAGTTCTATAAAAGCTATTGTAATATTGAAATATAGAAGTAGTTCTATACTGGTGATCATAATATTGAAATAGTGAATCAGTTCTATAAAAGCTATTGTAATATTGCAAGTGCCCCGCAGGTTATTGAGCGGTTCTCGTTTTTTAGTTAATGGACGTGAAATATTGACCCCCACAGAAAACAGTTATGGAAGCTGTCCGGCAAAAAATACAATAACTGTGACAGCATTAGTTTGGAAGGAGAAATGACCCAGCAGCAAATAGATCCAAAATTCCTAGAACATTGACTGCTCATTAAGTCACTTGCGTTGCGTGCCTGTCGGTTTTGCCGTTTGGAGAGGGGGGCGTGGGGGTGGGGGGTGGGGGAGGACTTTTATTTTGAAGAGAGAAAATGAATTAGTTGTGCCCTAAGCGGATTGGTCGCGCTCGGAGAAGGTGATTACCTGCCCCTGATGCCCAGACTGCAAAGAGGGTTTACCTCCCCTCAAATCTGCCACCCCAACCCCTTACACGCTCGCCACCCTCGCACCAGGTTCGTACAGCAACACGCACAGTCCTGCGGTGATCTCCGCGCCCAGTGACTAATTACTTAGCGCACAGTACGGCCAGAGTGTTCATCTGAGTTCTGTGATATGGCGTCACGATACAAGCAATGTTGATGACTGTGTTATTATAATAACGCTTGTTCTAACCCGGTCAGCAATCACCTCTGCATTCCGCGGTCGAATTTTTCGAGTCGGTTTTTATTCCACATTGGCCCTGCCACCGCTAGTCCTTAGGGTCGTCGCCATACTTTCAGATGCCACATCTGTATCAAATCCATCATTAATAAAAGAGAGAGAGAGAGAAAAATGGCAGAGAAACCACAAAATTATATCAAAAACGATAAATAACCATCCAGAAGCATGACTAAACCCCCCCCCCCCCCCCGGGCCCCGAATCGTTCAAGAAAATGCCGTTAAGGGACCTACACGTGACTCCAATGTTTTGTTAAGACCAAAATAACTTGCCACGTGTTCGGCACATGCCGCCATGTAAAGCCTGATTGATTCGGGGGACCACTACCAATGAATGACACGCTAGACGTAAGCGTCTTAGTGCCATTGTGACGACTGTCTTTCAAGTCACACTTTCTATCACCCTCTGTCTTTTTGTCTCTCCCTCACTCTCTCAATCTCTCTCTCACTCTCTCTCTCACTCACGCACTCACTTACTCTCTCACTCTCTCATTCTCTCTCTCTTTCTCTCTCTCTCACTCTCACTCTCACTTCATCTCTCTCTCACTCACTCACTCACTTTGGGACCACTACCAATGAATGACACGCTAGACGTAAGCGTATTAGTGTCATTGTGACACTTCTAATCACACTTTCTATTACATTACCACTCTCTCTCACCTTCTCTTTCTCACTCTTACACTCTCCTCCACTCGCTATCTCTCTCGTTCACTCTTTCTCTGTTACACTCTCGTTCACTCTTTCTCTGTTACACTCTCGTTCACTCTTTCTCTGTTACACTCTCGTTCACTCTTTCTCTGTTACACTCTCGTTCACTCTTTCTCTGTTACACTCTCGTTCACTCTTTCTCTGTTACACTCTCGTTCACTCGCTCTTTCACTCGCTCCATCGCTTTTTCACTCACTCTCAAAGCTCTCTCTCACTCGTCCTCTCTCTCTCTCTCTCTCATTCACTCTCTCTTTTACACACACACGCTCTCTCTCTCTCTCTCTCGCTCTCCCTAACTCACTCACTCACTCACTCACTCACTCACTCACTCGTTCACTCAAGGCTCATTCAATAACTCACCAATTCTCCCTGCCACTTTCCCTCTCTCTCTATCTCTTTCTCTCTCCTTCTCTCTCTCTATCTCTTTCTTTCTCCATTACTCTTTCTCTCAATGTCTCATTCGATCTTACTGTTACCCTATCCCTCCCTTACTCTTTCTCTCAATCTCTCTTATTCTGCCTTACCCTTTATCTCCCTATATCAATATCCCTTTCTCTTTGTTTAAATGTCGTTCCACAATGATATAATGTCAGTCTCATTTTTAAAAAAAATACCATACAATATAAATGCGATATGTAATTCTTGCTAGCTAACATATGTGCTTTTTTGTCCGCATGCATTCATTTACAACTATTTGCTTATGTTTTCTGTCTGTGAAAATGTATGTCAGAGGTTGTCCACGATCTCGGAATTCACGTCCAAAAGAAGTGTGCCTTTCTTTCTACTGCCATCTTTTCCCTATGTGTTATTTGTTCTTATTTCTATCGTGGCGATATATCACGTGATACATCTGTGTAACCTAGAGATACAGGAGTATATAGTTGTATGACACAGAGATACATGAGTATATAGTAGTATGACCTAGAGATATAGGAGTATGGACTGCTGGGTGGTCGAGTGGTCTCAATCTCAAGTTGATGGTCTGGAGTCAAACCCCACCAAAGCCCAGTCTATGTCACCAGCACCCCGGGTGGATGGGACTGGTTAGCCTTGGATGCAATACATCTAAGAGAAGGAAACTCTGATTTAAAACCTGGAGATGGAGTCCCGCAGGCGGATAACACTGGTATAATGAAACATTCCGACAACTCCAACGACACCACTGGTGAAAAGCTGTATCATCCACATGATGTTCCTTGGGTTATCCAGTGGCGTGGAGAGAGCAGTTTTGCTGTTGGGAACCAGCCTATGAACCTAGAAGAATAATCCCAGATCTTTGTGGATCTCGTCCTGCGAAGACACATCGTGACGGACGGATGCCTGCAAAAAAGAGTAGTATGACACAGAGATACAGGAGTATATAGTTAGGGTTACTAGACGTCTGTATTTAGAACGGAACGTTTGTATTTTCGACCCCCTTGTCCGTTCTTGTTTTTGCGTCCGTCTTTGTGCTTACTTTCCTTCCTTCTTCTGGCTTGTCGGTACTTTTGGCAGCGACGACTTGCTCGTCTTATTTCCATTTGTCTTATCTTATTTCTCCACAAAGACCAGCGCAGCGAATAGTTTCAGCTCCATCTGACAGTCCAAAAAAAGAGCATATTTATTTCTCCAATGCTTTCAAAATATCACGCAATCTTGTGGAGGAGTTTTAGTCATAATGTTGCCATTTCTTTTCACTGATGAGCTAGCTAGATGTCGCTTCAACCGTACTCTGTGGTAGCAGTATTACAGTCATATTTATTTCATTCACCGTGTCTTAGATGTGCTAGTTCAGTGGTCCCTGAAATGCTTCGTTTCCCGGCTTATGCCGAATTTAGGTTTTCACCCTTCTATTGCTGCCATGTCTGATACTACTTTTCAGTTACGTGCTAATTTTATTTTACTCTGTGTTTACTAGTATTAGTACTCTGCGGAGGAAATGCTACACCTCGGAAATTGTGCCACTTAATAGAAAGAAAAAATGTCCGGGGGGAGGGGGGTCAGTAAAAAAAAGACTATTTTTGGACCCCCTCTAACTCACTCACTCACTCACTCACTCACTCACTCACTCACTCACTCACTCACTCACTCACTCACTCACTCACTCACTCACTCACTCACTCACTCGTTCACTCAAGGCTCATTCAATAACTCACCAATTCTCCCTGCCACTTCCCCTCTCTCTATCTCTTTCTCTCTCCTTCTCTCTCTCTATCTCTTTCTTTCTCCATTACTCTTTCTCTCAATCTCTCTCTATTATTTTTATTATTATTATCATTAAGGTGGTTTTATATAACACAGTACCCCAGCCTAAGGCTAGGCTCACTGCAGTACCTCAGCCTAGGGCTAGGCTCACTGCAGTACCCCAGCCTAAGGCTAGGCTCACTGCGCTTCACATAAAAATTAGCAATTACAGAAAATTATACATTTAGAAACAACAATTAGTAAAAAGCTTAACCTCATCCACCCAAGTTCTATCTCCCCCTGTTTAGCCATGGACAGCACCCAGCAGCATCGAGCCTGAGAATGAGTCGGTATAATAGAGTTTGAGGAGATGGGGTCTTGATTCCAGTTTTGAATGCTGGGATGGTCGGTACATTGCGGATGTGTAATGGGAGAGAATTCCATTGTTTAGGGGCACAGAAAGACAAATATCTTCACCATATGTTTTAGTGCATGTTCTGGGAATAGGAAGCATACGCGTCTCTTCGTAGAAACGAAGTTTTCGAAGGGGTGAATAGGCAGAAAGCAGTTCAGTAAGATACTTAGGGCAGGAACCAGAGAAAATGTTGTGACAGAGAACAGACAGCTTGCAATCAAGCTTGCCTGTAAAGTGACCCAATGGAGGGAGTCAAGTAGTGGAGTGACGTGATCAGGTTTCTTTGACCTTACAACTAAACTAGCAGCTGAGTTTTGAACTTTCTGCAGTTTTTCTATGAAATGTTTTGGTGAACCTGACATTAAGAGAGTTACAATAGTCAAGACGAGAGAGAACAAGAGCACAGACTACAGATAGTGCTCGACTTACGACCTATGCAACTTACGACCATTCGACTTTACGACCACAATCACTAGCAATACTGTATTAGATTTCAGCTTTATTTCTGCCTCAGTTATCAATCCTGTGGGGCGGCTACTGACGCCAAACATTATCCTGCTAGTTTTACTCATAATAATCTTATCGCTAAAAGACAAAGAAGTTTTTGACGCCCGCTGTGACTTCCCTCTTTTCCCCATTCTCATGGCTCTGCCCGTGGGCAACATAGCACCCAGAGCGACCTGGCGTATATTATGGGGACCACTCTTTTCCCCATTCTCATGGCTCTGCCCGTGGGCAACATAGCACCCAGAGCGACATGGCGTATATTATGGGGACCACTCTTTTCCCCATTCTCATGGCTCTGCCCGTGGGCAACATAGCACCCAGAGCGACCTGGCGTATATTATGGGGACCACTGGGCTGGCCAAAATTTCAGCGGTATAACCCCTCGACACATTTTTATGTTATTCCTGTGACATCACAATTATCTATTACATTATTTGATTTCTTCTTTGTTTTTAGGGGGGTGGGGGGTTGGGGGGGGGGGGGTAAAAAACTTCTTGTACTTTCGAGTTGTTGTTTTTTTTATTATGGGTGGGAGTAAAAAAAAATCAAGCACAACCACCACCCCCCCCACCCCCCCGCTCGGGCGGTATGGTTCCGGTTGCTGTGAGTCTTTGTGTCCTTACTTGGCATCAACAATATCTGGTACCGGTGAGCTTAATGTAGTAGTATGACCCAGGTGTACATGAGTATATAGTAGCATGGCAGTATGGCCCAGAGATACAGGAGTATCAAGTAGTTTGACCTAGGGGGCCGTCCATAAAGGTCGTCACGCTCAAGAGGGGGAGGGGGTGTAAGAAAGTGTGACAGTTTGTGACAGCGGGGAGTGACGTCACACATTTATTTTTTTAAATTTTATTTCTAATATATTTTTTAAATTTTTTAGTAGAATTTAATAGCTTTAAAAATAACTTTCAAAAATTTTGTGAAACATTTGAATTAGTTTTAGATATAGCATGAAATGCGTATCTCCTGAATGTGTTGTTCACGATTCCTCTCGCTAGGAGCGCTAGTATGCTGTTGCGAAGCCTTGTTTTTTGTATAGCTTTGCTTTCGTCATGCCTCAAGTATTATTATTTCTATGTTGTCCGCTGCATAATTCTGTCACTGTCCTTTTTATTATTTAATCACTGGGTGACGTCAAGTTTCTTTAATATACTTCTTAACCTGTGTAAAAAGATTACATAATCGGAAGATTATCTAAAACTTGACCTCACCTATTGTAAATGAAAAAGCAGCAGATAAATGATGTGTATTATACAATTGTCCAGTCTAATTTTTGCAATTTTTGTTTTCAAATTCAATCTAGATAGAATCTAGATCTAGTTACTGCTTCAATGACTAACTGTGACAACTGTTGACAATTAACTATTCTACTATTAAAGTCATTTTAATAATGTGATAGAGGAAATTAAGTGGAAATTTTATATTTTAATACAGTTTAATAGTGAAGTGTGTTTTAGATTAAATTTCAATTAGGTGTTAATTTTAAAAAAAAATTATTCGAAAGTGTGATGTACTTTAGGGGGGGGGGGGGTTCCGGGATTTGTGACAGTTTGGGACAGGGGGGGGGGGGGGGGGGAAAATGGTAAAAATTTAAAAAGTGGTTTTCTTGAATGCATGTTTTGTCAAATTTTTCAGCCCCCCCCCCCCCCCCATAGCTCGTTATTACATTTTAAAAAGGATTTATACGGTTAAAAAATGTTTTTTTAGATGTTCTTTCATTCAATCCAAATTTGTCCCGTCGACTTTTTGTTCTTCAAATCATTGATTTCTTGTGTTATCTATTTAACATTAAAGTATTTTTCATATTATTTGCGCCATTTTTTTTCTGGGGGAGGGGGGGGGGGGGGTGGCGTGATTGGTGACAGGTGGTGAGAGGGGGGAGGGGGAGGGGTAAAATGGTCAAAAATAGCGTGACGTACTTTATGGACGGCCCCTAGATATACAGGAGTAAATTGTATAGTATGACAAAGAAATACAGGAGTAAATTGTATAGTATGACACGGAGATACAGGAGTAAATTGTATAGTATGACACAGAGACACAGAGATACAGGAGTATATAGTAGTATGACTCTGGTATGCATGAGTACACAGTAGTATGACCCAGAGATACAGGAGTATAGAGTAGTTCGACCCAGGGATCCATGAGTATGTAGTAGTATGAACCACACTCAGGCAGCTCTAATTGTTTCCTGTAAATTGCCGCGCCATCTGAGGACATTATCCTGCCGTTGGTCGATGCATCACGTAACTCCGAGCTAAAGGTCAGGTCGTCATCGCATCGTTTCTACCTGGTATTACACTTGAACCAAATAAGACAATTTCTTTCCCGCGCGCCTACTTTACCTGGTCCTCGACCTTCTCTTCCACTGTTCGCGTTGCTTCTCTCACTTTTACAGCAACGCCCCTGCAAGATTTGCAAAATATATCTCGTGCACCTTTGATATTTTAGCAATATGCGAGGTTAGCTGAAAGTCTGTCGCACACAGTTGTTGACGTGACCTTACACGATCTTAGCGTCACACAATTAAGGACTCTGCGTAGTAAGCTTAAATTATCCCGCGTCCTACAAGTGTTTTCATGGTGTCTGGCATGGCTTTGGTAGCGCTCAAACTGCGGAATTAAGTAAATAAACACCATGTGTTATATCCCATGTACGCACGTGGCTATATATCCCATGTACACAGGTGCCTAAATATCCTTTGTACAGGCGTGCCTATATATCCCATGTACACTCGTGGCTTTATATCCCATGTACACACGTGCCTATATATCCCATATACATACATGCCTATATATTACATGTACACGCGTGCCTATATAACCCATGTACATCCGTGGCTTTATATCCCAAGTACACACGTGGCTATGTCCCATGTACACACGTGGCTATATATACCATGTACACACGTGGCTATATATCCCATGTACACACGGGGCTATATACCCCAAGTACACACGTGGCTATATATCCCATGTACACACGTGGCTATATATCCCGTGTACACACGTGGCTATATATCTCATGTACACACGTGGCTATATATCCCATGTACACACGTGGCTATATATCCCATGTACACACGGGGCTATATATCTCATGTACACACGTGGCTATATATCCCATGTACACACGGGGCTATATATCCCATGTTTGACCCACTTCCCGTCAATCGGTTGAGGTGAAACTTAGCACATGGGCTCGTTGCCGATGAAAACACATTCTATCGAATTTTCGGCCCCAACCCCCTAAAAACAGTTTTTCCTGTTTCTAGAAAAGGAAATATGATGACACTGATTTCATCGAACTAAAGTTCCCGGTAACAACGCTCAAAATTATCGCAAGTGCGTTTGGTGTGTAATATTTTCTTGTGTTTTTCTGAATTAGTTGGTTTGATAAATATGTGACGTACACGCGGGTGGGATATTAGAATATTAATTAATAGTTCAGGGGCGTGAACAAATGTGAGGTTGCGATCCTTGAACAAGTGGGGGATTGGCAGTGGCAGGGAGCACTAATTGGGATTCTTAAAAAGTGTGTTTCTTGAATGCATGTTTTGTCAAATTTTTCAGCGCCCCCCCCCCCCCCCCCCCCAAAAT
>CAXITT010000749.1:101775-112096 GCA_964033795.1 Lymnaea stagnalis | reverse complement strand
CACCAATGCTAGCCGTGCAACCCCCACACCAATGCTAGCCGTGCCACCCCCACACCAATGCTAGCCGTGCCACCCCCCACCAATGCTAGCCCTGCAACCCCCACACCAATGCTAGCCGCACCACTCCCACACCAAAGCTACCCGCGCAACCCCCACACCAAAGCTACCCGCGCAACCCCCATACCAAAGCTACCCGCGCCCCCCCCCTCCAATTTCTCGTCCCTGCCCACGCCCTGTCAAAACCACAACTCTCAAATAGGATGAAAACAAGCGAAAAAGCATTTGAAATTTTTAAAATTATTACTATTAATTTTTTGTTAACGAAAAGATAAAATGTCAATAAAACCAATTACTGAAGTTGGCATTCTTCCTGCATCTGGTGCTGCTTGCCTCGATATCAGTTACCGTTGGAAGGTCTCGTCTGTATTTTATTTTTTTTTTAAATGACTTAACACTCGATTGAGCTGGGCAGATTCTTGTACAATAATCTGCACTTGCCTTATATGTAAACGTCGCACGGCCTTTGGGTGTACCGTGAACGGTTCGCATGACTTGGGGTGCTTTACGTCATGTGTCTCAACAATAGAAAGTAACGTTTTTCTGCCATTGTTGCCAGCCAGTGCCGTGTGCGCAGTCACGCTATTGGCAGGGTCCCACCTGATGGCCGAAGAATTACTCAGGCGAGATTCGTTCCATGCGCACTCACGTCTTCAAATTAAAATTTAAAAATAAATACATTTTTAAAAAAATCAAATTTCGGTCATAAAAATCAGGGAATCGTTTTGAGGCGCCAGCCAGATCTTGAAAATAGTCGCGTGTGTTTGATGGGCGTAATTTTTGTTGTTGAATTTTTGATGTATCGGATTTTCATGGAACTATAGGTTATTTAAGAATGTGTCTTTATAGATTATATCGTATATATATATATATATATATATATATATATATATATATATATATATATATATATATAAAAGAGAAAGTTTGTGGGTTTGTGTGTTTGTGTCTTTATAGATTATATCGTATATATATATATATATATATATATATATATATATATATATATATATAAATATATATGTAAAAGGGAAAGTTTGTGGGTTTGTTTGTTTGTGGGTTTGTTCAACAAAGGCTTTTACATGGATTGATGGATCTTGACCAAACTTGGCCCATATATCCATCATGATCCAGAAGAAACTCTTAAAGGGATATGAAGTTTTTATAACATTCCGTTGTGGGGCCGGGGACACCAAATTCGTGGTTTTTTTTTCCGTATAGGAGCTATACAAATAAAATTAACAACAAATCCTCCTACATCCATAGATGGATCTTGACCAAACTAAGTACACATGCACTTGATTATGCATACTAAAAACCGAAGGGACTGAACTCATAATATTCATCCCTCTGGGGCCGGGGGCCCCGCTTAATTTTTTCTTATATTGGCTATATAAAAATCAATAGGCTTAATACTCCTACACGAATAGATGGATCTTGACCAAACTTATTACACATACACTTAATTATCAATATTTAACTACCGAAGGGTACTGAACTCATAAGATCCAATCCTCTTTTTAACAAATTTTAAATTTTGATTCTATAATTTATCTGCATTATTTTTATAGCGCCCCCCCCCCCCCCCCAATCTCAGACATAACTACAAGGTACTTTATGAAATGGGCCCCAACCGGGGCCGCTATTTTAATTCAAATGTACTATAGTTATAGTAGTGCAAATTAGTTGTATACTATTTCGTATATGAAAAATAATTACTTAGGAAAGTAATTTTCTACAGGTTTCATGATGGATATTAAATTAAATCTAGAATCTTCCAGAAGGTTTCATAGTGTTCTAAGGGTTTGTATAACGTGATCTAAAAGCTTATTCGAGCATGATCCCATAGAGGAATAAGATCCTAATGGGGAGCGAGATCCATTAGTATACTGGAACCCATCGGTAACGCGATCCCATCGGGTAACGGGATCAAATCGGGATCCTATCGGGAAACAGGATAAAATTGGAAAAGAGGGTCCCAAGGTAAAATGGGATTCCATAGAGAACATTATACTATCGGGATCGGTAGCCCATTGGGATCCACCAAGATCGGGATCCCATCAGGATCGAGATACCGGGATCTCGATTCCCCCTGGATCTGGAGCAACAAGATAATGGGATCCCACCGGGATCGGGATCACACCGGGAAATGGGATTGCGTTGGGATCGGGATCACACCGGGAAATGGGATTGCGTTGGGATCGGGGGCAGAATGGGATTGCGGTCCCATTGGGATCGGGTTCCTAATGCAAGCCCGGCCCACGCCGGGTATATCCGCTATTATATATATATATATAATATATATATATATATATATATATATATANTATATATATATATAATATATATATATATATATATATATATATATATATATATATATATATATATATATATGTTGTTTGTCCTTCGCACGCAAAGATGACCAAGGCGACTGTCGACTGTAGTAGTAGTAGAAGCTTTCACTTAAACTGTTTTTTTTCTGGGGCGGGGGGTGGGGGGGGGGTTAAATTGTCGCTCCGCTCGTTAGCCTCACCCTTTCGTCCTTGCGTATTTGATCCAATGGCAAGACTTAGTCAGTTCGACTGGAAATAGACCAGGATGCACCAGATGGTCAGCAGCGCGTCTTGTGTCTGACTACGGTCTTAAATGCGTTCCACGTCGCAGGAGTAGTCGGAATTTTTCATTGTATCAATGTCATACCGCCTACGGGACTCCATCTGCGAGTATGATTTCAGAGCTTCCCTTCTCTGAGATGCGTTGCCATCGAACGTTAACAAATATAAAGGAAAGTACAAAACTCTCGATACTTCAACATTGTATTTCCACAATTGAGTTTATTTTAAAGTGTTTCCTCTTCGCCTTTATCGTGAGTGGGATGTGGCGTTTCCATCCGCAGTCTCATGAGCACCGGAGCAAAGGCTGTCCCATGACTCCAAATATGTTTTCCAAGTCCATGATCGGCCAGTGCGAGAGGACATTTAATGCTAGCCGATATACATTATTGTTTGTGTTATGGCTGGTGACCGTTGCCTAGTGTCATCACTGAGCCGTTGCCTAGTGTCATCACTGAGCCGTTGCCTAGTGTTATCACTGATCCGTTGCCTAGTGTTATCACTGAGCCGTTGCCTAGTGTTATCACTGAGCCGTTGCCTAGTGTTATCACTGAGCCGTTGCCTAGTGTTATCACTGAGCCGTTGCCTAGTGTTATCACTGAGCCGTTACCTAGTGTTATCAATTCCGTCGCTTAGTGTCACCACTGAGTCGTTGCCTAGTGTCACCACTGAGCCGTTGCCTAGAGTTATCACTGAGCCGTTGCCTAGTGTTTTGTGTTATCACTGCACCGTTGCTTAGTGTTATCACTGAGCCGTTGCATAGTGTTATCACTGAGCCGTTGGCTAGTGTTATCACTGAGCCGTTGCCTAGTGTTATCACTGAGCCGTTACCTAGTGTTATCAATTCCGTCGCTTAGTGTCACCACTGAGCCGTTGCCTAGTGTCACCACTGAGCCGTTGCCTAGAGTTATCACTGAGCCGTTGCCTAGTGTTATCAATTCCGTCGCTTAGTGTCACCACTGAGCCGTTTCCTAGTGTTATCACTGAGCCGTTGCCTAGTGTTACCACTGAGCCGTTGCCTAGTGACATCACTGAGCCGTAGCCGGTCCAAGAAAACGGTCTTACGTTTAAGAGATATAATTTTCTCCACTTATATGCGCCCCTCTCCGCCCCCCCCACTTCCGCCCCACACCCCACCCAACTCCAAACCTCATGTTTTGGAGAGCTCCTGAAACATGTACGCGTCATTGAGCAGCAGAGATTTTGATAGTTGGCGGTAATTTCAGAATGTACGAGACGAGTGCTTGAGAGCTTACATTGGTTGAATTAAAACGACATTGTTTTCGTCATGATAAACGACATTGTGATCGCCTCCAGCCTCTTCCATTGATCACTGGTTCTTGGGAAATGTCTTGTTCCCATCAACACGTGTGGCATCGAAGCGATGTGTTTTTAAGGCAAACGTCACATGTCACGTGGCTTTGTACCGCATTCATCATTTGCCATCACCACCAACCACCGCTGAACCTACCACCAACCAGGGGTAAACCTACCACCACCAAAGTTAAATTTATCACCAACCATTGCTAACCCTACCACCAACCAATTCTAAACCTACCACCAACCATTGCTAAACCTATCACCAACCAATGCTAAACCTATCACCAACCTATTCTAAACCTACCATCAACCATTGCTAAACCTACCACCAACCATTGCTAAACCTATCACCAACCAATTCTAAACCTACCACCAACCATTGCTAAACCTACCACCAACCATTGCTAAACCTACCACCAACCATTGCTAAACCTACCACCAACCATTGCTAAACCTATCACCAACCATTGCTAAACCTGCCACCAACCACCCTTAAACCTGCCACCAACCAATGCTTAACCTACTTTAGCCAAACATTTGTACCAATGCATTAGCCATCTTCTCAGATTTACCCAAAAAGTTTTACCAATGCATGAGCCATCCTCTCAGATATATCCCAACCGATGTACCAATGCATGAGCCATCCTCTCAGATCCAGCCAAACAGTTGTACCCATGCACGAGCCATCGTCTCAGATTAACTCAAACAGTTTTCCAGTGCATGGGCCATCTTCTCAGAATCTACCCATCTAGTTGTACTAATACAGGTACCATCTTAATCAAACTAGCCCGTGCGGTTGTACCAATCATTTAACTGTACCAGCCATTTCACTGCACCAATCGCTCGCTCGGCTGTTACAGGTTCAACGATTTCTGCATGTTGAAAGTAATTTCCAATGAGCGCTTCATCAACACTCCAATATTTGCTTTCAGCATGGTTAGGGAAGCAACATTATCGCTGTGTAATTATGTAAGTGGTTAGAAACATCGACTCTCAATATCCATCGCTAAAACTTCCACAAAATTCTGTTTGTTATAGCTGCGCGTCGAATTAAACATAATTACATGATCTCAAACATTTTGCTAACCCCAATTATATATGATTGGAATAGACGCGATCTTTGAGTTAGAAATTCTTTCAATTGCGAACAATTGTATAATATAACTTTAAAAATACATCTTTGATGAGCGTGGAGAAGAGATTGGATCCAGTACAATCAACTAAATTTTGATTGAAGCTGAATGGTGAATAGAAATGGGAAGTATATGGCTTTGGCTGATGTCATGCTGCTACAACTGCTGCTTTGCCTCAAGATATGGCTTTACGTATGACGAGGTCCACTGATCATGTCATATGGGATCCCAAGACTAAGTCCACTGATCATATCATATTGGATCCCAAGACTAAGTCCACTGATCATGTCATATTGGATCCCAAGACTAAGTCCACTGATCATGTCATGGTGGACCCAATGACGAGGTCCACTGAACATGCCATGGTGGACCACATGACTATGATACTTAAAGTGGTTGAAATGTAGATTTAGAGGTAATTGAAAAACACATAAGTCATATCCTCTAAAGACGTCATCTCAGATGTTTATTTACATGGATTGTAAACGTCACGTTAAATGCTAAACATTAATGAGTATTGCCCTCAAAGAAAAATCTCTGATTTTGGTGAGGGTTGGGAAATATGCATAAAAATAAAACATCAGTCGAGTCCAGGGATATTCACCTCATGATGGCCAAGTTTTGCTCTGCTCTTCACCTCACTACCTGGGAACGTTCAACCAATACCCGTGTATAAAGCTGTCAAATAGTTGGTTGAAAGTGGTCCCATATTGACACAAGAGTTCTCATCTCTGTGGGTGCTCTCAATCTGTTGGGCGGAACGAAAGACAGCCTGCTTCTCCGATCTAATCTGCAATGCGATCTAATCTGCGAATGCATCTTTCTACAAGAATCACAATTTGACCTACACCTGCAATCAAGCTGATCACTTTTAAAATAATATATGGATATATTTATTTCAACACCGGTTTAGTTACCTTAGCCAGCCTGTGACAAATGTATCTCTCTCTGTCATTATACGAAGACATTTTTGAGGATGTTACTAACATTCAATTATCCCTTTCACGGACTAAGTAAGATACAATGGATAGAGCAAAACAAACAAACAACAACAACAAAAACACACAAAAAAGCACAACACAAAATATGCGGACGTTTCGGCAAAAAAGCCTTCGAAGGCAAAAGAGCACACAGGCAAATTTTCTCAGCTTTTTGTTAAGTTATGAAGCTGACAGGAAATTGTAGACATATTCAAAAAGGGAAGCGACCCATGAAATCAAAAAAATTGGGTATGAGATTAACAGCAACCGTAAAAGATTGAAGACGACTAATAACTCAAAAGACATTTTTTTTCCCTTTATTAAATGAAGTGAAATCTCTCATTTAGAAATCTTGTCGAGGCTGGTGATCTAACATGTAGAGAAACGGTTAATTCCCCCCCCCCCCCCCCCCACCCCTCTACACCCCCCAACATTAAACCCCCCCCCCCTAAAGACATTTTTTTTCCCTTTATTAAATGGAGGTAAATCTCTCATTTAGAAAGCTTGTCGAGGCTGGGTAACTAAAAAGTAGAGAAACGGTTAATTCCCCCCCCCCCCCGCCATCCTGATGCATCCCCACAATCTAAGAGCCCCCACCTGTCTGGACGCGAATACTAATTTTGCTTTTGGTGTAAGTTTTTAAACTTCTAAAAGTGGTAAATTTTTTTTTTTCTTCAATGGAAAAACATGGAAAGGCAAACTTTTTTCCACCAGCTCAGCGTTTCTAGTGGGAAATAGTTCACCGCACATTAGTTGTGTAAGCAGTCAGATCTCTGACAGGCTCACATAATGATCCTATGGTTCACCGCACATATGTTGTTTAGACAGTCTTCTCTCTGACAGGCTCACATAATGATCCTATGGTTCACCGCACATATGTTGTTTAGACATTCTTCTCTCTGACAGGGTCACATAATGATCCTATGGCTCACCGCACATACGTTGTTTAGACAGTCTTCTCTCTGACAGGCTCACATAATGATCATATGGCTCACCGCACATACGTTGTTTAGGCAGTGTTCTCTCTGACAGGCTCACATAATGATCCTATGGCTCACCGCACATACGTTGTTTAGACAGTCTTCTCTCTGACAGGCTCACATAATGATCCTATGGCTCACCGCACATACGTTGTTTAGGCAGTCTTCTCTCTGACAAGCTCACATAATGATCCTATGGCTCACCGCACATACGTTGTTTAGGCAGTCTTCTCTCTGACAGGCTCACATAATGATCCTATGGCTCACCGCACATACGTTGTTTAGACAGTGTTCTCTCTGACAGGCTCACATAATGATCCTATGGCTCACCGCACATATGTTGTTTAGGCAGTGTTCTCTCTGACAGGCTCACATAATGATCCTATGGCTCACCGCACATATGTTGTTTAGGCAGTGTTCTCTCTGACAGGCTCACATAATGATCCAGCCGTACGCCAAATCCGCTAAGGAGACTAACCCCCACCGAGTGACTGCCTTGTGAAGAGGCCCTAATGATGTGATGGTGGAAAATAATTTGTTATCAACGTTGTTAAACTGATTGATTTGATCCCTGCTATAAAAAAAATGAGGTTACCCTTTTATGTACAACCATGCACCTAGTTATAGCCGATGAATTAATGAACTCAAAACTGGTTGTAACTGTGAACCCCCCCCCCCCTCATTTTGGTCGGTATTATAGTCGTTTCAATGAAAGTCCTGGTTGATACCTGAGCTCAGCGATCCATTGAGCCACTTCAAAGAGCAGACAAATGGAGATTGACTATAGCTGGTTTGTTTTAGTAGTCGCCAACAATCCAGGCCCAATCAGAGAACAATCGCAGGGAAATTGTCTTTGATGACAGCAGGGATTGAACCAATAGAAGCTTCTCGTTGATTGGAAAAAAGTGTGTGTGTGTCGGTGGGTGAGGGGAAGATTTAATGCTTAGAGATCGATAACGAGTGGTTCATCAGATGGTTGATAACTATTGGTCTTTGGAGTTTAGTTCATTATATGGTTCCCTGGTAGCTATTGTTCTTTGGAGTTTAGTTCATCATATGGTTCCCTGGTAACTATTGTTCTTTGGAGTTTAGTTCATCATATGGTTCCCTGGTAACTATTGTTCTTTGGAGTTTAGCTCATCATATGGTTGCCTGGTAACTATTGTTCTTCTGAGCCTAGCTCATCATATGGTTCCTTGGTAAAAACAATTTCCTTGGAGTCTAGTTCATCATATGGTTCCCTGGTAACTATTTATAATTTTCCTCAGGGTGTAGCTCATTTATATTAATAAATTATTTCACAGCCATTAAGTGGGTTCTCTTAGCCATACCAGTGACTTATTAGTTCTCATTAAAATATATGAAAACTATATTATAACAATTCTAGAACTACGCTATAGCATTGATTTAGCAACTATATAAAAAAGAAAGGATGGATAGGGATGGAGAATGCGAACCAACCAGGAATTGTATCGTCTATATCAGGATCCCACGCCAATCAAGAAAGCTAGGAACACAACACAAACTAAACATCCCTCACTTGAAGAAAGATGTCCTTGTAAAACTAAGCACATTTTGGATGATACATCCCACCCTCTTCATCACAGATACTTAGGATCGGGTCGTTCGGGACGAATTCTTTCCGTTAGGGCGACGACTGAAAGATACAAAAATTCTTTTGTTCCCCATTGTGTACGAATTTACCAGCGTGCTCCCCATGAAGTCACAAATCTTTAATGAGAACTAAGAAGTCCCTGAAATGGCTTAGAGAATTCACTGAAAGGTCGTTTTGTGTGTGTGTTTTTAGTGAAATAATTTATTATAAATGTCTTGTGTTCAAATTGTTTTATTTATGTGCTGAAAGTGTACGATGCAATAAAAAAAAATTCATTTGTTTGGATCAATAAAAGAATCGTATCATATATTATCTTAGTAGCAGAAATATAACAAAGGGGAGACTACGGTGGGCGGGACATTTTGAAAGAACGCCAAATGACATAGGGGTGAAAGGGTGCACCACCAAAACCCCTGAGGAAAACGGCTCAAAGGCAGACCTAGGCTTAGATCAGCGGTTCTCAACCTGTGGGTCGCACGACCCTTTCAAAGGGGTCGCCTAAAACCATCTGAAAACACATATACTCCACATTTATAAAGTATTAACGAAAATAATTTTGTTGTTGGGGGTCGCCACAACATGAGGAAATGTATTAAAGGGTCGCGGCATTAGAATGGTTGAGAACCACTGGCTTAGATGGATGGATGATGCGAATGAATATCTACACCAGCTTGGAATCCAAGCATGGAAAAGACAAGCATTAGTTAGGTGTGAGTGGAAGGAAGTGGTGAGGCAGGCCAAAGCCCTACTTGGGCTGTAGCGCCACTGGGATGGATGGATGGATGCTGGGCACAATTGTTCATGTGCGTCTGTCCAGGGGCGTGTCGGGGAGAGCGGCTCCCTGGCCGAAGCCTTAAAATGGCGCACGTCAATATATAGGAAAAAAAGTGCCACGCGGGGGTGGAACCAAAGAAAAGACAGTTTTGGCGCCCCGTGTGTGTGTGGAGCGCAACGGTTTTTAAGCGTTTAATTCTCTATTGAGGTCCTATCGAATAACGGTTTCGGCGCTCCCCAGTGTTAGCGCCAGTGGGGGGGGGGCGGGGGGGCAGCCCTGCGTCAGTCTGTTCATGCCAGCCTGCCTGGCGACGGACTAAGACAAGTCACACGTAATATTGTAAAATCCCTTTCCGAGATGGGCACCCAGCTTACAAACAAAGGTAAAGTTATTGGAAATCAAATCTCTCCAAAAACGGAGTCGAGGGAATAACGTCCAGATTTTTTTATTTTTTCTTTGGTTTGTTTTGTGTGTGCTCGAGCAAGTATTACTGGAATCTAACTTGATGATTTTAATTGGCGCTCCATCTCTGGGGCCCCGGGCAGCACGATTAAATAAGACCTAATTCCTGTGTGTCCCACCTGATACCCTCCATAGCTGGCTTTGTTGGATGGCTTCTGCCTCACACCCATTCCCTCCCCTCTCCTCCCGCACGCCCCCCTCCCCCCCTCTTCCTTTCCCCGCACACCTGAGCAAATCATTAGTTCTTGTCGATTCCTGCTCTCGAATGCCTGGTAGCCGTTGTCATTGTTACAGTAACACCAAAATCTCTCCACATTCTACCCCCCCCTCCGGCTGTTGCCATTGTTACAGTAACACCAAAATCTCTCCACATTCCCCCCCCCC
>CAXITT010000749.1:56647-75536 GCA_964033795.1 Lymnaea stagnalis | reverse complement strand
CCCCCTCTTACACCCAAAATATATCTGATCACCCACCCCCTCTTACACTCAAAATATATCCGACCATCCCACCCCCTCTTACATCCACGATATATCTGACCACCCAACCCCACCCCCTCTTACACCCAAATTATATCTGACCACCCACCTTTCTTACACCCAAAATATATCTGACCACATGCACCCCATCTTACACCCAAAATATATCTTACCACCCCACCCCCCTCTCACACCCAAAATATATCTGATCACCCCCCCCCCCTCTTACACCCAAAATATATCTGACCACCCCACCCCCTCTTACACCCACAATATATCCGACAACCGCACCCCATCTTACACCCAAAATATATCTGACCACCCCACCCCCTCTTACACCCACAATATATCTGACCACCGTACCCCATCTTACACCCACAATATCTCTGACCACTGCACCCCATCTTACACCCAAAATATATCTGACAACCGCGCCCCATCTTACACCCAAAATATATCTGACAACCCCACCCCCTCTTACACCCACAATATATCTGACCACCGCACCCCATCTTACACCCAAAATATATCTGACCACCCCACCCCCTCTTACACCCAAAATATATCTGATCACCGCACCCAATCTTACACCCAAAATATATCTGACAACCGTACCCCATCTTACACCCAAAATATATCTGACCACCCCACAAACTCTTACACCCAAAATATATCTGACCACCCACCCCCTCTTATACCCAAAATATATCTGACCACCCCACCTCCTCTTACATCCACGATATAACTGACCACCCCACCCCCTCTTACACTCAAAATATATCCGATCACCCCACCCCCTCTTACACCCAAAATATATCTGACCACCGCACCCCATCTTACACCCAAAATATATATTACCACCCACACCCTCTTACACACATAAAATATATCTGACCACCCTACCCCCTCTTACACCCAAAATATATCTGACCACCCACCCCCTATTACACCCAAAATATATCTGACCACCCACCTTTCTTACACCCAAAATATATCTGACCACCCACCCCATCTTACACGCAAAATATATCTGACCATCCCACCCCCTCTTACACCCAAAATATATCTGACCACCCACCCCCTCTTGCACCCAAAATACATCTGACCACCCAAACCCCTCCTACACCAAGATTTATCTGGCCACCCAACCCCCCCCCTTTACACCCAAGATGTATCTGATCACCCCACCCCCTCTTACATCGGTCCTTCAATGAACCCATCCGGTCCGTCGTGTTATCGACAGACATCGTCAGGTCTCACCCAGCGTGACCATCTTCGTGTCATCCATTGATGGATGTCCTGATCTTGTTTTCATCCATTGATAGATGCCCGCGTCTCCTGTGAGAAACCGTCCTTCCCAGGCCCTCCTGAATACCACCGGCTACTTCCAGGTTAAACTAAGACACAATGAACGACCTAGAAACCCATCCTCCCCTCTCCCCCCCCCCCCCAATCCCCCAATGTAAATGTGTACGTTTTTCCAGTGGCAGGTTTTTTGGATCAGGGGTCTCCAAACTACGGCCCGCGGGCTGCATGCGGCCCGCGAGGCACTCTCATGTGGTCCGCGGAGGCCTTTTTGTCTACGGAAAAAAAAATTGCGAAAATATACGTGTATCCCGCCAAGTTCATACGCCGCATACGTGGACGTTATGTTTTTACCGAATTAAAATAGAGGCGTGCAGTAGTGCGTTATGTTTTCTAACCAATCACTGCATTGTTCGCTGCTTAGTTTTTTTACTTCCGTTCACATTCAATGCAATGATATAACGCCATCTAGTGGCGGAGCTGTGCCCGCCGCCGTGTTGCAGACATGGGTGAAAACATTGTGACTCAAATAGTGAAAAATGCAAGCAAATTTCGCCTATTTTTAATTGCAATGGATGAATCGCTTGACAGGTTTTCGACCTCTCAACTGCTTGTGTTCGTTACGGGGTGGGGGGTGGGGTGTGGATGAATACATGAACATAACACAAGAGCTGGTTTCCCAAATAGCATTTCCGGAACTGTTACCGATGAGTTGAAAAAAAAATATTTCTGATTATAATTTAGACTGGACTAACCTCAGTTGCCAGACTGTTGACGGGGGAAATAACATGAGTGGCATAAAGAAAGGCTTGGTTGGACAAGTGAAGCGAATGTGTAATGAGAAAAAAATTCTGCAACCAATGTTCCTGCACTGTATTATTCACCAGAAAGCTTTGTGTGCTAAATATGTGGACATTAGCAGTGTACGGAATCCTTTGGTGAAGTCACATGGGCTCAACCATAGACAGTTCAGAGACCTGTTGAAAGATACAGACACAGAATTGCAAAATTTACCATATTACACAGCAATAAAATGGCTAATTTGTGAGAAAGTTCTGAGCCGAGTATTTAAGTTAAGAAAGGAAATAGGTGACTTCCTGGAAAGTAAAGGCAAGCCACAGCCATTACTGTCTGATGAAGAGTCGGTAGGGAAAATGGCCTTTGCTGCAGACATAACTAGTCATTTAAATTTTCTGAACCTAAAACTACAAGGAGAGGAAAATCTAGTTTCTGATCTACACATACGCCTAAAGGCCTTCAGATCCAAACTCGTCTTGTTTTTTTGGAACAAGTACTGGCTAACAACTAGACGCACTTTCATTCGTGGACGGTCTTCGTGGCTGAAGCAACAGTGGAGTTCCCCAAGTCATTTGCATGCGAGATCATCATCAAAGACCTCCAGCTGCAGTGTCAGCAGTGGTTTTCTGACTTGGATTTAAAGGCAGAAGGAGTGAGACTTTTTCAAAACCAATTTGAAGCAGATGTGGCCAGTCGCCCAGATGAACTGAGTTTGCAAGCAAATGACCTCCTTAGGGACAAGTTCAAAGAAGGACTGGTGGGTTTTTACCAGTTTTCGCCCAAGGAAGACTTTCATTATTTCAAAACTTTTGCTTCAAGGTTACTTTCAATCTTTGGAACAACATACCTGTGTGAACAAACATTTTTAAGAACGAAATACGTGGAGAACAATTTGAGAACAAATTTGTCCGATGATAATCTTAGGTCACTGTTGATGTTAGGGACATCAAATCTAAATCCAGAAATGTATGCTAATCACTGCTATTTTGCATCCAGGAAACAATTTCACCATTACAACTAATAGAGGTGTTCATGTGTCGTGTATCAATGTGTTATTAAATAATAGCTGAATGAAATAATATTACATAAATAATTTAAAACAACATCCATGTTTTGGTTCTTTTTTATTTGGACCTCGAGTGTGTAGTCGGCCCCCGAACTGCATGTTTGATGGTTAATGCGGCCCTCGGACTGAACATTTTGGAGACCCCTGTTTTAGATGAATGCAAGACTTTTTCTGTTTAGCTCATTGCAAATTTTTTTTTTTAGTTCAGTGCAAAATTTTTCTTTTAGTTGAATGCAAGATTTAATGAGGTGATCAATAAAAAAAAAATGTTTCACAGAATGCATGCCGCGTCCAACACATTTCATCTGTCCAAAAAATAATCATTTAGCATAGTTCCATCAAACCTACTAATTGAGCCAAGCGATATACACATCCAAGTCATTTGTTAATAAGGACGTTTGACTTGACTATCCACAGGGAAATTACCTCAAGATTACGTTTTAAATATATATATATATATATATATATATATATATATATATATATATATATAAAAAAATATAAATATATTCTAATTTTATTAATTAAAAAAAAAATATGACCCCCACCCTGCCTGTAAGCCTCTTTAGTCAATCAATGACCTGTTCATTCGCAAGCAGGATGTCACCCTTGTGACCAACACTTGTTTTAAGGACACAACTCAGGCGGTCGTTGTCGGCGTCGTCGGTTTAGCTATGGCAGTGAAGTCTGTCGACCGACATTCGCACCTGATCGAAGGAGAACTCTAATGAAAACTTCACCAGGAACGAACCGATCATTGTCCGGCGCAGAGCCCCGCAACCGGTGTGGCGAGAGACTATGCTATAGGTTCCTTGTTTGGTGGTCCGTTTACTTACCCTAGACCCTATCACAAGAATATTTTAATTGTGCGCCCCTTTGCTTTTCATAGTTCATTATTTGTAATAATTTGCTTCACAACTCTGTAATTATTTATGTCCTTTCTTTGACCATAAATATTCATGTCGTGCGGACCGGCGCGGGGTCCGTGGACCACCGTTTGGGGGACGCTGGTCTAACACACCGTATGTCCGGGCAACGAGCCAGGGCCATGATCGATCATAGGGGAGGGGGGGCATCTTCCAAAAATAGCGGAACGTCGCTTCCGTTTTTTGTTCCTAGCAAGTTCATTTCAATACAAGCCAGATCGAATTCATCAAACCCTCGTTCTGAACTTCATGGTCCAGATTTTTACTTTTATTTTGGTGTAAAAAAAAAATAACCTCTGTATTTTTTTAAATTTATTTTTAAATTAGAACGCTGTAACACTATTCAGAGTTGTGAAATCAATTGCAATAATGAACTCTGAAAAGCAGTTGTTCAAAATCTGACATCGCTATAATACCATCAGTAGAATTCCTTGAAATCAATATTTTAGACGATGCTTGCCATGATATTTTTTTGTTTCAATATCATTTATTTAGATCTCCGCGGTTTGGGGGGGGGGGTGTGGAGGAGACTAGTAAAACGAAGAAGTTCAAATCTTACAATTTTAACGCCATCTATTATCATATGTTAAAAAGATCATCCGCGATTGTTTGAATTGTATATTTTTGAAGGGAAAAATGTATCCTATAGCTGTACTTAATAATTAATGTGTTCTATAATTGTATCCTATAAATGAATTCCTTAACTATATCTATAAATGAATTCCAAAGCGATATCCTATGCATGATTTCTATAACTGTGTCCTATAAATGAATTCTATAATTATATCCTATAAATGAGTCCCACCTCAATGTTATGTCATACTTTGAAATTAGATTTAATGTTGTAGATATGATGATGTAGATTTGATGGTGTAGATTTTATGTTATAGATTTGGTGATGTAGATATAATGCTGTAAATTTGATGATGTAGATGTGTCGAGTTAAGCAGCCATTGGTGTCAACTATTTTTCTAGAAATGACAAGTTAAATATGTCGAGTATCAAGGCTTTTGAAAAAAAGGAAGTATAGCCATTCGGTCACATCTTAGGATTAATGTGTTGCGATTTTCCCCATTACTTGAGAACTAGCATCACCACCATCTATTACCTTCCATCATATTTCCGGACCGGTCTACTACCTCCAATGTCTGGACTGAGACTCCTAACAATGTCCGGAAGTGACACCAGCCGATAATATTTCCGGCTCGATGCTGAACGAGCCATTGTGCTGAAACAGTGGTTCTCAGCACTCCTAATACCACGGCCCTTTTATACAGTTCCTCATGTTGTGGTGACCCGCAACCCTATAATTATTTTCACTGCTACTTCATAAACACGTGTTTTTTCGAGGGTCTAAGGCGATCCCTGTATAAGGGTCGTTCGACCCCCAAAGGGTTCGGGACCCACAGGTTGAGAACAGCTGTGCTGAAACCTAGCGTAGCGTGTGTAACAATCGATCGTACTGTTATCCATTTCTCGTGGCTACTGGCTGCCTTGATACTTCTGTATCTCTAACGTCTTTCGGAAGCTCTACTGACTGCCTTGATGCTTGTTCATATCTAACGTCTTTCAGATGCTCTGCTGGACTGCCTGATACTTGTGTGTATCTAACGTCTTTCAGATACTCTACTGACTGCCTGATACTTGTGTGTATCTAACGTCTTTCAAATAGTTTACTGACTGCCTTGACGCTTGTGTATATCTAACGTCTTTCAGATAGTCTACTGACTGCCTTGATGCTTGTATATACACCTTACGGTATTTCCATTCTCCACCGACTGCCTTGCTCACAGCCCGAATACAAATGTTAGAAGGGTTAAATATTGTGAAGGGTTCAATATTTAAAGGGCTGAGCGTTAAAAAAAAAAGTGTGGGGGGGGTGTGGAATTCATACACAAATAATTACAAATTAAGTACATTCAATCAAACATAAATGAAGCATTTGATTTGTCATTATGTATGTAATGAACCAGAGTTTTAAATCTTCTAGACTAGATCAGGGGTCGGCAAACTATATTTTCTTTCTTTAAAAAAAAAAAAATTTAAAAATAGGGCCATTTTTCTCCGCTATGAAAATATTTTCAAAACACAAGTAAGATACAATTACACATGGCATGGTCCAAAGATCCCCTTTCAACTCAACTTTAAGTCATTAACAAACCAATGTCTCACCGGCCTTTTGAAGGATGTTAAAGGATAATCGGACTTCCGGTTGTTGATTTTTTTTTAAACAGAATATTCGTAAGTTAAAATCCAGAAAATGTTATTGTTTAATGAATGAAAGCCTTTCAAAATGAGAGCTTATAATTTAGCTCTGTGTCGGGGTCAGCTCATGGCAACCGGTCAACTGGTGTGGACCGGAATTTTGTTCGGCGGGAAAGGAGTCGTCCCCCCCCCCCCCCCCCCCCCCCATTTTTTTTTTCATTTGCAAATGCGGGCTCCGCTAGAAATTCAAAATAACGCGTTTGCCCATCGCATTGTGACAGCCTGGTCACTGGTCATAAGATGTTAGGCTGTCCAACACACGCTTTACGGGTCAGTAACTCTAATGCACACTGAACGGAGGATCACGGGATGGTTCTGAAGTGTATCAAGATGTAGCATTGAAGGTAGTCATGGAAGGCAGTTCTTTAAACCCAACCAATCATTGCCATCTAATCCCAAGCCAATCATTTCCATATAATACCAACCAATCATTGCCATCTAACTTGGCCAATCATTGCCATCTAAACCCAAACAATTATTGATCTCGAACGCCACTAATCATATCTCTCTAAACCCATCTTATCATTGCCATCTAAACCCAAACAATCATTGATCTCGAACCCCACTAATCATATCTCTCTAAACCCATCTTATCATTGCCATCTAAACCCAAACAATCATTGATCTCGAACCCCACTAATCATATCTCTCTAAACCCATCTTATCATTGCCATCTAAACCCGACCAATTATTTCCATCTTAACGAAAGCCATCATTTTCACTTAACTATAAGCCAATCATTGCCACCTACACCCAAGCCAATCGTTTCCATCTAGCCCGACCAATCATTGCCATCATAAATACATCCAATCATTGCCATCTACACCCAAGCCAATCATTGCCACCTACACCCAAGCCAATCATTGCCATCATAACTACATCCAATCATTGCCATCATAACTACATCCAATCATTGCCATCTAAACCCGACCAATTATTGCCATCTCAACGAAAGCCATCATTTTCACTTAACTATAAGCCAATCATTTCCTCCTACACCCAAGCCAATCATTTCCATCTAGCCCGACCAATCGTTGCCATCATAACTACATCCAATCATTGCCATCTACACCCAAGCCAATCATTGCCACCTATACCCAAGCCAATCATTGCCACCTACACCCAAGCCAATCATTGCCTCCTACACCCAAGCCAATCATTGCCATCTAGCCCGACCAATCATTGCCATCATAACTACATCCAATCATTGCCATCTATACACAAGCCAATCATTGCCACCTACACCCAAGCCAATCATTGCCATCTACACCCAAGCCAATCATTGCCACCTACACCCAAGCCAATCATTGCCATCTACACCCAAGCCAATCATTGCCACCTACGCCCAAGCCAATCATTGCCATCTACACCCAAGCCAATCATTGCCACCTACCCCCAAGCCAATCATTACCATCTACACCCAAGCCAATCATTGCCAGCTACACCCAAGCCAATCATTGCCAGCTACACCCAAGCCAATCATTGCCAGCTACATCCAAGCCAATCATTGCCATCTACACCCAAGCCAATCATTGCCATCTACACTCAAGCCAATCATTGCCACCTACAACCAAGCCAATCTTTGCCATCTACACTCAAGCCAATCATTGCCATCTACACCCAAGCCAATCATTGCCATGTACACCCAAGCCACTCATTGCCACCTACACCAATCCAATCATTGCCACCTACACCCAAGCCAATCATTGCCATCTACACCCAAGCCAATCATTGCCATCTACACTCAAGCCAATCATTGCCATCTACACCCAAGCCAATCATTGCCATCTACACCCAAGCAAATCATTGCCATCTACACCCAGCCATTATACCTTGTATAGCAAGCAGATGTTTGTGGTTCGACATTCTCAGAGGTTTTAGGGGCAAAACGCAGATCGATTCACCACCGTCTTTAGGCAACGAGACATGGGTACATGTTCTTATTAATGGTTAATTCTCTCCCCTCCCTCTCTCTACCCCTCCCACTATTTCGCTCTGTCTCTATCATTTTTTTCTCTATCATTTTTTTCACACGGTTCACGGCTTGTCCTTTGAAACATAAAAATAACAAGTGTGGACTTTTTTTTGGTTGTGTAAGATCAGACCAGCCAGTGTTTTGGGACCTGTAAAAGTATAGAGTTTGTTGGTGTGGAAATCAGACCAGCCAGTGTTTGGGGACCTGTAAAAGTATAGAGTTTGTTGTTGTGGAAATCAGACCAGCCAGTGTTTTGGGACCTGTAAAAGTATAGAGTTTGTTGGTGTGGAAATCAGACCAGCCAGTGTTTTGGGACCTGTAAAAGTATAGAGTTTGTTGGTGTGGAAATCAGACCAGCCAGTGTTTTGGGACCTGTAAAAGTATAGAGTTTGTTGGTGTGGAAATCAGACCAGCCAGTGTTTTGGGACCTGTAAAAGTATAGAGTTTGTTGGTGTGGAAATCAGACCAGCCAGTGTTTTGGGACATGTAAAAGTATAGAGTTTGTTGGTGTGGAAATCAGACCAGCCAGTGTTTTGGGACCTGTAAAAGTATAGAGTTTGTTGGTGTGGAAATCAGACCAGCCAGTGTTTTGGGACCTGTAAAAGTATAGAGTTTGTTGGTGTGGAAGATCGGATCTGCCCGTGTTTTATAACTTGCGGCCAGGCCGTCACTTGGTTGGACAGATTGAACATTGGAAGAGAGACTTCAAATCCAATTTTTTGGGTCTGTAGTAGAGGAAATTTGAAGTCAGAACAGATCAGAAGTCAACGGTCAGTTATCAGAAGATCAAAGGTCAGTTATCTGAATTCAAAGGTCAGCCATCAGAATTCAAGATCAGTTATCAGAAGTCAAGATCAGTTATCAGAAGTCAAGGGTAAGGTACAACCAGAAGTCATTGACAGCAGTGATCAACGAAATAGACAGTTAGGTTTGCTTAATGGTCAGTTTTGTGTAGCATGTCGTTAACGCTACACAGCGTTGGTAGATTAGCGAGGAGGAAGAGAATTGAGAAGGAGCCAACCTGTCCATCTGTGGATTAGAGAGGGAGCCATCTTGTCCGTCATTGGATAGAGAGATAACACGTCCGTCAGAGGATCAAAATAGCCAACGTGTCCGTCAGTGGATATAGATGGAGTAAACTTGTCCGTCAGTGTGGGCTGAGAGGATGCCAACTTGTCCGTCAGTTGATAGAGAGGGCGCCAACTTGACCGTCATTGGATAGAGAGGGAGCCAACTTGTCCGTCGGTGGATAGAGAGGGAGCCAACTTTTGCGCCAGTGGATAGAAAGGGAGCAACCATGTCCATCAGTGGATAGAAGGGAGCCAATTTGACCATCAGTGTCGACAGAGAGGGAGCCAACTTGTCCGTCAGTGTGAATGAAGAGAGAGCCAACATGTCCATCAATGTGAATGAAGAGAGAGCCAACTTGCCCATCAGTGAATAGAGAGAGCCAACTTGTCCGTCGGTGTGAATGAAGAGTGAGCCAATATGTCCATCAATGTGAATGAAGAGAGAGCCAACTTGCCCATCAGTGAATAGAGAGAGCCAACTTGTCCGTCAGTGTGAATGAAGAGAGAGCCAACATGGCCGTCAGTGGATAGAGAGAGCCAACTTGTCCGTCAGTGGATAATTGCTTTGATAGTTGACCACATATCAGCAGTTGTACCACTGATTTGACCAGTTGGTTCATAGCAGCATTCACAAGTCTCTGCCTACAGAACGTCACGGTCTGCTGGTAGCATGGTTCAATGAGGTGGGTAGCATGGTTCAATGAGGTGGGTAGCATGGTTCAATGAGGTGGGTAGCATGGTTCAATGAGGTGTGTAGCATGGTTCAATGAGGTGGGTAGCATGGTTCAATGAGGTGGGTAGCATGGTCCAATGAGGTGCAGTGTAAACTCGTGTAAGGCCATGATACGTTCAGTCTAAGCATGTGTTGGGCCATCTATGCGCCCGTTATTTCTTTAGGTTATAATGAAAACAATGAACGGGACAGCACTGACTTGTGTAACCAATGTCACTATTGTAGCCTGCGCGTCAGCACTCATAAAAGTATAGACTCTTGGTGAGAGAGTACCTACTCCCAATAGGACAACACCCTTTCTCAGTATCACTTATAGATTTCAATTTTAATTTTATTTGTCAGTCGCAAATGCTAGCTTCTGGTATGAAATGCTAGCCTCTAGTATAAAATGCAACTTTCAATTGGTAAATTCTAGCTTCTAGTAGTAGATGTTAGTTTCTAGCATGATATGATATTCTCTATTGGTAAATGCTAGTTTCTAGTGTATGCTAGTTTCTATGAGTAGCTGCTAGTCTCTAGTAGTGGATGCTAGGTTCTAGTGGTAAATGCTAGTTTCTAGAAGGTAATTCTAGCATCTAGAAATAAATGGACGTCTGATGCAAGGAAGATGAGAATTTACAATATGGAACAAATCCATTTCGCATACTACAGGAAGAAAATGACTTTAGTACACCATGCAATGAATGTCGATGCGTAATGCCGGGGCCTCGCCATCGATTTTCATTCTGTCCCTGACACCGACATAGATTATTCCTGAAAGGTATTACGGCATGACGTCAGGTCAGCGTGGCAGCCCTCCATTGCAATCGTGACAGCGGCAGGACAGGCCGCTATTGATCACAGCCATCGATCGGCTCATCAATTAGTCAAGCGCCAGTCCCATTAGGCATCCATTCCAGTCCCATTAGGCAACAGCCCCATTAGTCGGCTCAGTCTGAGACAAGTGCACTTTCTACCTTTAGTTTACCTCATCAATACCTTATAATACCCTTTTCATCCGTGACAAAAATCGCTACGTGCCGTTATGGTTTTGAAAATTTAATCTGTTTTAAGAATTGGCGCAGAAGGACTGAGAAAAAACAGTATGTAAAGAAAACGATACCAATGCTGGTGATGATAACAATAGTCGATTATTTCATGATACTGGTACTGTTAAATTTGTGTACGAATTCAAAGAAATGAACAAAATAAAAAAAATAAAAACAAAAATGTTTGCTGCACAGCAGCAAAAGAAAGGTACACTACTCAGAAATACAAATATTAATGTATCACAGACAAGTATGTAACGTCTCTTTTGTGTTGGAAAATAAAGCATATATAAATATATATGTATATCGCTCTGACTTAATAAAAAAAACGGTCGGTCGGTATATATATATATGGATTAAATCAGAACGATCTAGTAAAAAATTCTAGAAATTGCGTCACCTGATGGCACTCTATAGAACAAATAGAATGCATTCGAACGTAGGCAACTTTGTTTTTCAACCAAGAGAGTGGTGGGGGAGGGATGACACGGCATATTTTCGTGGGTGACGTCAATACCAAGGCCATACTATAAGAGAGACAAGTGTTGCTGGCTAAAAATAGCTCTGTCTGTGTTATAACACTGTTTTATCAAAATATACTTGAAGTTTTTTTACAGTTGATAATTCAAGTATGCCCAACAGCTCTCGATATGTGTAAGCGTGTCCTACATGGTATGTATGTGAAAACACCATTTTAATGACTTCACTGTTTACTTGGCTCTGTAGTTCCATCAAATTAGGTAGCCTAATAAAAGCGTCCCTTCATATTTATAGCGGGATGATATTTTAGCCCATTAAAACATGGGTAGGCAACCTTCGTGTCCATGGGGCCGAATGGACCTTATTTCTTAGGAGGCTATGTGATATATAGATAGAATTTAATTTAAGAGCGACTTCGTTAATTCATTCAAGCCCAGTTCGAAAAAAAACAACAAAAAAACTACCGCAACAACCCAGTGGAATATTGTTTACATTTGCTGTGATTGTTTACTAGTTTGACACTTTTACACTGAGATTAATCATTTTCAAAGGCTTTAACAGATAATCCTTCACAATTTGAAAAATTTACGCAAACATTAATCCAGTTCTCAGAAGGTCTGGCGGGCCGCATTGAACGTTGCCGGGTGGTATGTTTAAATCTCTAATCCACACCTCTCCCTCCCCCTCTACCTCCCTTATCTGTATGTCCCTACACCCCCTCCTTGAACCCAATCACCGTCACCCCCTTTCCCCCTCCCCCACCCGTGTCCGGATATTAGTGCTTGTATCCTCGCCGTTCCATCAGTGGAGCCCGGCCATTGTCAGGTCCTGCTCGCCGACGTTAATTGAGTAAGGTGGACTCGACCCTTTTGTCTAGATTTGTCATCACGGGCTAGGTACGCCCCAGGCACTAATGGTTGGCAAACAGATGTCACGGGGGGGGGGGAAAAATGGGGAGTCTGGATGCAAACTCGCTTTAAGAGATTTGGGGGGGGGGGGTATTCGTTGATTTATTTGTTGAAATGGACGTTGTCCGGGAGCAGTTATGGGGTGTATCCAGTTTAGATACATTTGGTCTCACCATTAGATCATGCAATGCCAACACAGGGAGGAGGGGACGCGGAAAATATATCCCCCCCCCCTCGGCTTCAGACGGTAGTTACGACATGACGGATGGCCGTGCGAATCAGTTTCGTCCACCTACCAACACGTTACACCCGGACTGCGAGACCGAACATTCGGGAACCTCTTTTTTTTAGTTTACTGGTCCAAGGATGTGCCGTAATCAGTGGTTATAAGTGAATCTTAAAAACAAATATTAATACAATTTTTTTTAATGCACTGCCCCCCACACACACTTTTTCATCTTGTCTTATTATCGCCAGGGTCGTGGGTGCCTTCTTTGTGACCCAACCTGTTTACAACAACAACCACACACAAAAAAATAATAATAATAAATAAAATCCTCGACCTATTCCCATAGATCAAATCAAATCATAGATCTAATCAAACCCTAGCCTTGCAGATCTGAGTTGTGGGTGGGGGAGGCAATACATTGACAAATTAACCACAGAATTAAGCCAAACGTAAACAAAACTCAGGTCATTCGTGTGGCGTTAGAATTCAATGACTTATTTGTGGACCAATGGACAACTCACTCGAAAACGATCTTCTAATAGCGATTATACAATCAGCCAAAAAAAAACATCTTAGTGTTTAACCAGCGAATATCATCTTATGTTTAACCTGGAATTAGTATCTTGGTTTTTAAACCAACAAATATCATCTTACAGGGCTTAACCGGGAATTATCTATTATCTTAGTGTTTAACCAACAAGCATCATCTCAACGTTTAACCAAAAATATCATCTTAGTTGTTCAACCTACAACTGTCATCTCAGTGTTTAATCAACAAATATCATCTTAGTTGTTTAACCAACAAATATCATCTTAGTGCTCAACAAATATAATCTTAATGTTTAACCAACAAACATGATCTCAGTGTTTAACCAACACATAGATGAACCATGGAAATATATTTTACTCCATTATTAATATTGCTCTCTTGAAATTCAACTGTTTATATCCATGATAAGCTTAAATCACCTAGTGTGTTCTCGAATTTTCCCATTGCATCCGATATGTTAACTTAGATTATTTTTTTATTATTTTTTTTTTACTTCGCTTGTTTTGGTGTGGCTGAAGAAGATTAATGAGAATCAAACAACTACTTGAATCGTTTTATCTTGAACAAATGGAGGCATTTAATCGACAACTTCGAGTTTGTATTTTGTGCGATCATGATTAAAGCGTAATCTATAATATAGTGTTTTATTAACACAAATGTGTTTGTATCTCATTAATCTACTCGAAAGGTTTTATCGCAGTCCAACCCGTTTTTGATAATATGCTTAGGAGACTTTTTGCCGTCACGGCCATCGTTTCGTTGTGCCTTTTTTATTGTTTTTTTGGGTCTTCCCTCCCCCTAACTGATGCCATTATTTTGTTTTACCTAACCCAGTGGTCGGCAAACTCAATAGTCAAAAGAGACACAAAATCAGCAGCCAGAAGATTTTTAAAAAAATTGAGAGCCAAATTTCTTTTCAAGACCCTGTCGAGAAGCACTTTTTTCTGGGTCAAAACCGATTTGTGGCCGACCGCCCGAGCCACACTCGGGTCACTAAAGACCGTATGCGGCTCGCGAGCCCCGATTTTCCGACCACTGACCTAACCTGATCGTAGCCCCCTCCCCCTTTTCCAAATGTGGGCAAATGTGCTAAACGTGTACTTCAGATAGAAACAAAAAACCTAGTGTTCAGTGTTAGAACTAAGTGTCAGTGCCCATTGGGGCAGGCTAGGTGTCAGTGCCCATTGGGGCAGGCTAGGTGTCAGTGCCCGTTGGGGCAGGCTAGGTGTTAGTGCCCAATGGGGCAGGCCAGGATTTTGCTGCCCTTCCATATGAAGAAGAAAAAAGCCCCCTCAACCTCCTGAGCTTACCGCCCCATTCCACTATCTTTCGCGCACCCCCTTCCTACTTCATTGGTAGTGTTACAATTTTTTTACATCCCATCTAGCCGGTGTTGTATCCACTCTTTTGTGTTTTAAAATTGCAAGGAGAAATTTGGGCAATGTTTACTATAATTATGTTTGTCATATTTTGCCCCCCCCCCTCCAATTCCCTTACAAGTTAGCACATGTTCTGTTTGTTATGTGCCCTTGTCTTTTGACTCTTTGTCCTTTGTCCATCTGGCTCAAACCCAAACCCTCACTCCATCTCCCAATCCTCAAAAACAAAAAAACAACCTACATCGACCAATAGATTCCCGGTGTTCGGAACAAACACTCGGCTATCGACCTGGCCTGATCCACACAGCGCTAACAACTCCATTTAGCAGGCCTCCTCACTCTCTTTCTCTATCTCTCTCTCTATCTCTCACCACCCGTTTTTCCGAGTCCCTGTAGCTCCCCGTTCTCCGCGTTCTTCCAGGTCCACTATCTTCTCTTGTTTGCCTTGGTCGGCGGTTTAGTGTTGACTCACTTATCAGCACGAGTAGAATGGTGACAAATCTAAACACAATTATTGCTCAGCCCCATCAACTAAAATAATACACTCTGACCCGCTCTACTAAAGATGGCACAAAAAAGAAAAAGGGTGTGGGGGCTGGTTAATTTGCTATAACGTTCTGATTCTATCCCAAATATCGATCTCTGCCCCTAATGCGTTTATCTTGATGGCCGATCAGCGCTAATACTCGATTTCTATGTGTTAATTCCGGTGAGTACTTTGTGCGCGCGGGATTGTATTCGAAACAATACGCTTCACTGACACGTGTATTCGATTCATCAATTTAATGGACTTCATTGTAGAGACTGAACATTGGGTCACGTTAAATGATGACTTCATTATCTCCCCTCCCCTGGCGTGATATTCCCCCGACCACAATCCTCCCTACAATCCCCCCACTCCCTTCACTTACGTGATATTCCCCCCTCCCCCACTTTCCACCCTGCCGTGATATTCCCCCACTCTCCTCCCTACCGTGATATTCCCCCCTCCTCTGTTTTTNGTTAACATTAATGGTAACTGGTCGGGTTGTTAACATCCGTGATATCTGATCGGAATGTTAACATTAATGGTAACTGGTCGGGTTGTTAACATCCGTGATATCTGATCGGAATGTTAACATTAATGGTAACTGGTCGGGTTGTTAACATCCGTGATATCTGATCGGAATGTTAACATTAATGGTAACTGGTCGGGTTGTTAACATCCGTGATATCTGATCGGAATGTTAACATTAATGGTAACTGGTCGGGTTGTTAACATCCGTGATATCTGATCGGAATGTTAACATTAATGGTAACTGGTCGGGTTGTTAACATCCGTGATATCTGATCGGAATGTTAACATTAATGGTAACTGGTCGGGTTGTTAACATCCGTGATATCTGATCGGAATGTTAACATTAATGGTAACTGGTCGGGTTGTTAACATCCGTGATATCTGATCGGAATGTTAACATTAATGGTAACTGGTCGGGTTGTTAACATCCGTGATATCTGATCGGAATGTTAACATTAATGGTAACTGGTCGGGTTGTTAACATCCGTGATATCTGGTTGGGATGTTAACATCTATGATATCTTGTTGTTATGCTATGACTTAACGTAAAACGTACAGGCATGGATGATATGGGGAAACTGTGCCAGAGATGGAAGATGAAGAGACAGCGAATGTGAGAGCTGGGAGGGAAGGGGGGGGCGTGGATCATTGGGGTATGGGCAAAGGGACGATTATAGATATTGATTTTTGTCCCAGTCAAAAGCCGACCAAGGCTAAATTCCATTAAGGCTTCTTTGCCTGCATAGAGAAATTAAGGTCAAGCCACCCTCCTCACTCTCTCATCTCAACGCAGGCAACAGTCTACTGTTATGTTATATACAGAAGAGTTTTTAACCTCAAGCTTTGACAACTGCCATTATCCAGCCATTCACAGATCCATCTTTTTTTCTATCAACAGCAGTCTAAATCTCATCCACACATCGATCCATATTCATCTAAAAATGTCTACATATCAGCCACACATCCATCCATCTCGCGTTGACAACTGTCTTCCTCTCATCCACGCATCCATCCGTCTCTCCCATTGACAGATGTCTTCATCTCATCCCCGCATCCATCCATCTTTATGGACAAATGTCTGGACCTCATCCACCCGTCTCCCATTGACAAATGTCTTCATTTTATCTACACACCCATCCATCCCTTATTGACAACTGTCTTCATCTCATCCACACATCCATCCATCTTTATTGACAAATGTCTTCATCTCATCCACCCGTCTCCCATTGACAAATGTCTTCATTTTATCCACACACCCATCCATCCCTTATTGACAACTGTCTTCATCTCATCCACCCATCCATCCATCTCCCATTGACAAAGATTTTTTTTTTTTAATGGCAACAGTGATTCTATTTGAAGTTATTGACACTATAATTTCAACATTTCTTACATGAGATTTCCAACGTGTTATCGTAGTTTTCGCAGAACTAATTAAAATCCAACCGGGTGTGTTGTATTCGTCAGCATGACACATTATTAAGTCTATGTCTTGGGGACGTTGCCAGTTCTTCCTTAAGGCTTTCAGGCTTGTGAAAATTTCAATCCTATTCCTTTGTTTCATTTGCCAGGAAATCATCAAGCCAGATGGCACCCCGCTTATTGAGAGCATTCGCGTGCCCACCATTAGCAAGGCATCTATCTACCATGAGGTAAGTGCCTAGTGGTGTGTCACTGCTATCTACACTTTTACCATCATTGGCAACGCATCTATCTACCATGAGGTAAGTGCCTAGTGGTGTATCACTGGTATCTACACTGTGCCCACCAATGGCAAGGCATCTATCTACCATGATGTAAGTGCCTAGTGGTGTATCACTGGTATCTACACTGTGCCCACCAATGGCAAGGCATCTATCTACCATGATGTAAGTGCCTAGTGGTGTATCACTGCTATCTACACTGTGCCCACCAATGGCAAGGCATCTATCTACCATGATGTAAGTGCCTAGTGGTGTATCACTGCTATCTACACTGTGCCCACCAATGGCAAGGCATGTATCTACCATGAGGTAAGTGCCTAGTGGTGTATCACTGGTATCTACACTGAGCCCACCATTGGCAAGGCATCTATTTATCTACCACGAAGTTAGTGCCTAGTGGTATTACACTGATGTCTACACTGAGCCCACCATTGGCAAGGCATCTATTTATCTACCACGAAGTTAGTGCCTAGTGGTATAACACTGATGTCTACACCAAGACATGTTCGTAATCCGGAAATTTGTTTTTAAAAAAATTCGTCGACGTAAAATTATCGAGGGACATTTGATTGCCCGGAAATGTGGTCGAATCTATTTTTCGTTCACATTATTTTGTTTTAAACCTAGTGCGTTCAAAAAGAAATTTGTAGAAAATTTTAACGTGCCCTGGGCGGCACTTTTTCCTTCATTTGGAGGGGCGTAAGCTGTCTGTCAACTTTATTGCTTTTGACTTGAAAAAGGGGGGGGGGCAGTAAAGGTCTTGGTCCCGCCCAGCCTGCACTAGCCCTAGCTAAGCGATTGCTCCAGGGTGTAAAAGAGCTTTTAGCAATCATTATGATTTCCATAAATGTATTTAGAGCAACAAGTACTTTAAAAAAAAAAAAAGAAGTAAAAAGTTGTATCAATGCACCATATCCAACATGCATCTTTTATGTATGGGTAACTCTACCGTCAAAATGCATCTAATTTTACTCTATAGACTTGTATTTTAAGTGTGCTTTGTTTCATATCTATAAACATAGCAGCGAAATGTCATTATGAGACTTAGCAGTGCTTCTCACAATGGAAGTTTTTGAGGTTGCATACATTAATAATACGAGCCCATTGGACGACGACTGGCGGAACTTACCGCGGCAAAGAGGAAAAAAAATAATTCAATAGCACACCCCTAAAATGTTGTTTTTTACCCCATGTGTTCACTTTCTCCCCATGTGTTCACTTTCTCCCCATGTGTTCACTTTCTCCCCATGTGTTCACTTTCTCCCCATGTGTTCACTTTCTCCCCATGTGTTCACTTTCTCCCCATGTGTTCACTTTCTCCCCATGTGTTCACTTTCTCCCCATGTGTTCACTTTCTCCCCATGTGTTCACTTTCTCC
>CAXITT010000749.1:27496-56190 GCA_964033795.1 Lymnaea stagnalis | reverse complement strand
GGTGTGGGACTATCAGTGCTTTTGGCACAAATTTTATTGTAATTGTCCAATGTAGTAGATGTGCTCCTTATCAGCGGGTTTGGATTATTTTTTGTGTATGGTCTCCTTCATTTCCAATATTCATTTACATCTCACCTACTTATGTGAAAACTACTTACCTTACCTCATCCCTTACAGATCTTACTTCATCCCTTACAGACCTTACTTACCTCATCTCTACAAATTTTACTTACCTCATCTCTTACAGACCTCTTCTTACCTCATCTCTTACTGACCTTACCACATCTCTGACAGACCAAAATTACATCATACTTACAGATCTTTTTTCTTCTTGTTTAAATGTTTTCTTCTCTGGTCAAATCCCCCCACACCCCATACCCTCCATGGTCTTTAGGTTCAGCATACTCTCCTTTGTGATGCAGAAATACAATTCCTGTATAGACAGCTTCCACACCTGCTCACTCAAGGCTCTTTGTACGGCACTCTCCAGGTGAGTTGGTCCCTTGAAAATATCCCCCTTGACAGCTGGGACTCTGGTCTATAAAAACTCGACTCTCTGAGCGATGTCACCAAGTCATTTGACATTCTCTGAGATCACTGAGGATTTTCCTTTCTTTCTACCGTGTCACTTTAACGATTCTGATTGTCTAAGGTTTTTACTGAAAATAGTGTTGCAATCAAGATATTTAATACAAGGTGACACTATTGCCCAGTTTAGCTAACTAACCCAGTGGTCGGCAAACACATTAGTCAAAAGAGCCAAAAATCAGCAGCAGGATGATTTTAACAAGTTTTGAGAGCCAATTTTTTTTTCAAAAACCTGTCAAGAACAATGTTTTTCGGAGTCAACCCGAGTTGTGGCCGGCTGGCCGAGCCGCACTCAGGAGCCGCATGCATCTCACGAGCCGCGCTTCGTCGACCACTGAACTTAACCAAAGAACTATCACTATTAACCATCACTAGACCAAATGACTTTCACTATTACCCATAACTGCACAAAATGACTGTCTCTATTACCCATAACTGCACAAAATGACTTTCTCTATTACCCATAACTGCACCAAATGACTGTCACTATTACCCATATATGCACCAAATGACTGTCTCTATTACGCATATCTGAACCAAATGTTGGACTCTATTACCTATGTTTGTAGACTAAGTGACACTGGATTCATCAAGCCCGGTGGTCCTCAACCTCGCATCTCTCTGTTCCCTTCATTGCTTGTAGAGTTTCTAATGGCGACCTACTTTGCTATGTAAGTTGTTACCTTTAAAGACACCCTTTTTTTAGAACAATCTAGCCTTTTCGGATTGTCTATTAATTTCTACCTTAAAATACAATTTAACATTGTTTAAAAAATCTAAGCTTGAAGATCTAGTTTCAAAACCTGGGGGGAAAAAAATATTTTTTAATGAAATTTAGCTTTTAGATATTATCGCACTTATAGTTAATACTTTAATTTAGTTCCGATAACAGCTCTCTTGTTCATATACAAATGTAAAAGTAATGATATGGGGAAAATAAAGTGCTAAACAAATGTAAGAATACATTGAAGACAGATCATTAAAAATCTGGACAGGTTCAATGGTCACAAGAAGTTAGCTCTAGCGGCGATACAATCAACACACAGCAGAGCCTGCTATGAACTCTACTCGGATGTCCTACTGGTAAGTAGGATTTAATGTCTGGTAGTGTGCTGTACCACCACTAACTACTACTAAAACTAACTACTACCATCACTTACTACTACTAAAACTAACTACTACCATCACTTACTACTACTATCATTAACTACTAGGCCTAAACTAACTACTACTAGGCCTACCACTAACTACTACCTCTAACTACTACCACTAAGAACTACCACTAACTAATATCATTAACTACTACTACCTCTAACTACTGGTATATTAAGATAATACCCAGCAAGGCCTCAGCCTTATCTTGTTTCAACCAAATTTGCTGGCTAGCAGCACCCTTGGAATAAACACCTCATAGCTTCCTCTCTGGCATAAGAAGAGGTATTGTTTCTGAGACAACTCCTTCTAGTACAGAAGTCTTCCTCTCTGGCATAAGAAGAGGTATTGTTTCTGAGACAACTCCTTCTAGTACAGAAGTCTTCCTCTCTGGCATTACGTATGAGGTATTATTTCTTAGATAACTCCTTCTAGTACAGAAGTCTTCCTCTCTGGCATAAGAAGAGGCATTGTTTCTGAGACAACTCCTTCTAGTACAGATGTCTTCCTTTCTGGCACTACATAAGAGGTATTGTATCTTAGACAACTCCTTCTAGAACAGAAGTCTTCCTTTCTGGCACTACATAAGAGGTATTGTTTCTAAGACAACTGCTTCTAGAACAGAAGTCTTCCTCTCTGGCATAAGAAGAGGTATTGTATCTTAGACAACTCCTTCTAGAACAGAAGTCTTCCTTTCTGGCACTACATAAGAGGTATTGTTTCTAAGACAACTGCTTCTAGAACAGAAGTCTTCCTCTCTGGCATAAGAAGAGGTATTGTATCTTAGACAACTCCTTCTAGAACAGAAGTCTTCCTTTCTGGCACTACATAAGAGGTATTGTTTCTAAGACAACTGCTTCTAGAACAGAAGTCTTCCTCTCTGGCATAAGAAGAGGTATTGTATCTTAGACAACTCCTTCTAGAACAGAAGTCTTCCTTTCTGGCACTACATAAGAGGTATTGTTTCTAAGACAACTGCTTCTAGAACAGAAGTCTTCCTCTCTGGCATAAGAAGAGGTATTGTATCTTAGACAACTCCTTCTAGTACAGAAGTCTTCCTTTCTGGCACTACATAAGAGGTATTGTTTCTAAGACAACTGCTTCTAGAACAGAAGTCTTCCTCTCTGGCATAAGAAGAGGTATTGTATCTTAGACAACTCCTTCTAGTACAGAAGTCTTCCTTTCTGGCACTACATAAGAGGTATTGTATCTTAGACAACTGCTTCTAGAACTGGGACGGCAAACTTTCTGAGCCATATATTTATTTATGCCAATGTTACTGCCTTGTTTTAAATGGAAGAAATTCATAGACTGTTCAGTTCAAAATCATTTCTTGAATGACTGTGAATAAAATTATTATAAACTTAAAAAGTAGAAAATAAATTCCTATGAAATATAGAAATAATATCCTCTTTATCATACTTTATGGAACAATATGTTTTCTTTTTAAAAAGATTTCGCTTCAAATTTTGCAGAAAATTGTTTTATTTTGATTCTATGACATCATAATCGGTGCTCTTTTTATATCAGAGAAATTTTTGAACCGTCTTTGGGTTTAATTAATTGACTTATATGCTTTGTTTTTATGTTTATTCTAGTGAAAATTTCTTGGTAATAGTGTCACGGGGGGGGGGGAGGGGGGGTGTGGTTTGGTGACGGTGGTGCTAGCTTTTACAATCTCAGTATTTTTATACAAACGTTTTTTTTTCTCTATTCCTGACTGATGTGTATCTTAAGATCACCAATACAATGCTCAACTCAAATCACCATTTGTTTGACTCTATTCCTTAAGATTACCAATGCAACGCTTAAATCTCATCACTGTTTGTTTTACTCTATTCTTTAAGATCCCCAATGCAATGCTCAACTCCCATCACCGTTTGTTTGACTCTATTCCGTCAGATCACCAATGCAATGTTCAAATCCCATCACCGTTTGTTTGACTCTATTCCGTCAGATCACCAATGCAATGCTCAACTCACACCACCGGGGCAACTTCAGATTTGAGGGCCATGAGGTCAACTTGGACGCCCAGAAAACGGCCAACGCTGTCAAGCATAGGATCACCAACGCTTCATTCAAAGCCAAAAAACTACCGGGTAGGAGGCCAGTCTGAACACAGTGTGTTTAAACAATGAAGTCAAGTGTTTTAATGACCGTGTACCTGTGGTGATGTGTTTAAATAATGAAGCCATGTGTTTTAATGACCGGGTACCTGAGGTGATGTGTTTAAATACTGATGTCATGTGTTTCCATGTTTAGATAATGTGTTTGTTTTATTGCTTTTTTTTTTTTAAATTTTTAAGCAGATGTAAGGTGTTGTGATGCTGAGGTAATTTGTTTTATACTGACTGTGTCTTCTCGTAAAATTGTTTTTTAAAAAGACTTACATGATATGTTTAAATGTCCCCTTGCGTCGTGTGTTTGATTGGTGTCTTCACTGAATACAGATCTAAACTTTGTCTTCCCTCAGATGACATCGACATTGTGGAGGACGATGAGTCCACCAGACTGTCCACAGTTGAAGAAGACCAGGAACATTCGCTGGCTAAGAACTTGAAGGCCAAGCTCATGAACAAACTCGGCGTCGACAAGAACAAGAATCGGGAAACCGTGAGACGAAACAGTGACACCCCGTCCATGAAGTCTGGCAGCGGCAGTGAGATTGTGGAGAACCTGGGAGTGGCCATCAGAAACAGTGCTGGCGGGGCCGGGATGCATGTCATGGTAGACCACCTGGAGATGGTTCCCTTGAAGGTCAATGGCAGCATTGATGACGATAAAATATCCTCTGCGGACGGCAAGCATGTCAAGTCCTCATCTTCCCCAACCATTTACAGCAAGAAATCGAACCTGATGAAAACCCTGTCTGGTTCGGATCAACCGAGTAAAGGGCATCAGCTCATGTCCCCACATAATTCCAAGAACTCTAACCCCGGTTTGAAATCGCCCCTTAGTAAAGTTCTCACCCCTGATCCAGCCAATAGTGCCAGGGCTCAGTCAGAAGGTCCGACTGTCCTATCTGACCGATCGCTATCTGACCGGTCACCATTTCAGAGAGATCAGATGGGGTCTGTTGCATCCTACACTAATGTCTCTGACCCAAATCTGCGCACGCATGGCACTCTCCCTTCCATCTCGGTCAGCAGCCATTCTATGCCAGCAGATATTGTGTCCAACAGCAATTCCGAGAAAAGTTCAGGGGGCAAACAGCTGGTTAATCGTAACTCATTTAGCACCGACTTATGACATCATACACATCGTAACAGCTCATTAAACTACTTTAACAGTAACAAAGCTTTAGCCTATCTGTTATGTTTGGCAATGCAACCGTCATAACCTATTGATTTTGTTCATTAATTTATTTTTTTATGTACTCTTGTGTGCAGTCCTCTTATAACTTATTTCATAAACCCTTTACATGACATGTCCACCATAATGCTTAATCTACACATCTGTCAGCTAAACACATCTTCCAGAACACAATAAGGAAACATGTGTCTATGCTGAACCCTTGGCCGTAGCAGCACTGGCAGTCCTTTTGATGGGTTGTTTTTTTTCACCATTCCCGTTTGCTGTAATAATATGCCTGGCAAATTTTAACTTCTGAGGTCATAATCATAAGGTTGCCATGAAACTATAAAACAGTTTTGGTTGACATAACCTCACTAATGTATGACTGATAAATTTGAGTTTGAGCACTGAACATTATGTTTTAGAATGTCAAGGCTCATTGTCTCGTTATGAACCAAACGTACGGGAAAAAAAAAGTCCCGAAGTGAAAAACATATATGAAAAATTGTCCCCCGCCTTCTTGAAATAAATCTTTTTGTTACTGTTACAAGGAAGGCCTGCCGGTGATCACTTTCAAAACATTGCCCAGTGCACAGACCTGGGTTTTACTAGGGAGCCAACTAAGAACATGTTTGATGGCACAAACAAACAATGTTTGTAGAGTTGTTTGGTTCTTCATTTTTCTTACATAAATAAAGTTGTCTTTTTTGTTCTTCTATATATTGACCATTTAGGCTCCTATGCATGTAGAGGGGATTTGCAATGTTTCTGTGCCTGGGTGCTGATGAGGATAGTTCACTGGTTGCAAGGGCTACTTTGTGAGGGTGTCATGCTTTGGGGGTTGGAAGACCTAAAGCAATTGACGCAAATGTGTCAAGTGTTGTCCCCTCAACTGTTCCCTTTGGAAGCTTGTTCCAGTCCCTGATTGTCTTTGACAGGAATGAGCAGTTCCTATACTGGCTTGTCGCTGGTATGATCCAAAACTGCCTATCATGGCCTCGTCGCAGTCTATGGGGGAGAGGGACGAGTTTCTGTTTAATGCTGGATCAGTGGACCAGTCCATTATGTTTTTGGTCCTTACCTGATGGCACAGACTGATTGTCCAAAAACTGGGAAAAACATTCCTAATTAATATTACCCATCTTCTCATCAGAATTTTGTTTATTGTTATAAATTATAGGAGTCCAAATCTTTGCTTACTCTTGCCCAGGTTTAGATTAAAAGAATCATCACATGTATAAATTAAGTTTAAAAAATTAATAGATACATTTTTCCAATAATTTTTTTTTTTTTTCATTCGTAATCTCCATGTTTGTAAACAGGAAAATTTAAATGGCTTTGAGCCAATGCAGTAAATTTGACTATCAGAGTGCAGAAGATTTCCATCACTGCGTTCAAAGAACCCTTGAAGTTTCACCTACTGCCGGTTATTATATAAGGGAGAGATATCTTTCCCTTGATCTTTGACAAGACTGTTTTAAGACCTAAACTGACACATTTACTTTACACATGGACTGTAACACTTCCACTGCAACACTTCCACTGTGTTTAAAAACATCCACTGTTTTGTAACAGATCCACTGTATTTAAAGCAGCCAGTACAACACAGCAACTCTTCTGCAAACGTATGCATCAATCAACTCACCATCTTCAGAAATTGCAACCATTAAAAAAATCACCATTCAGCCAACACATTCATCCTAGGATAATTTTATAAAAATTCTTTTAATAATATCCACTGTGTGGCCTAAAGACTCATTGTAGCCATTGAAGTTGTATTTAAATCTATCAAATTGCAATGTTGTTGTTTTTTTTAAGACACATGGATGTGTCAGTGCCAAAGAGATTTCTAACCTTGTCTCCAGTAATGTCATTGATGTAGAGCAGTGGTTCTCAAAGTGGGCGGTTTCATCCCCAAGGGTCAGTGGGATATTTTAGTGGACACTGGGTACTCCCAAATGGGTCGCTGAGGAATTTTATCAGAAATATTTTTTAAAAATTAATTTTACATTTTAAAGAAAGACGACACATTATCTTCATTGTAGGCATGAATAAGGGTGGATCGCAGATATCAGACTGATAAGGGGAAAAAAATTCATTCAAATAGGAGAGATAAAAAAAACTTTACTTTAACTTTAAAACTGAATTAACAATGATGACTAACAATAGTTTTATGCTTTGCTGCACACTGAGATACAAATAGTACAAATACTAAATGGGCAAATGAGCTGAAGACCAGGCAAGTGTGCCTTGCAGGCATATAAAACATTGTATTTTTGATTGGCTGACTCTGGTAACTCACAAGCCATGGGTGAAGACAGTGTTCTGAGTTCTACCAATGTCAGTGAGGTGCTGAATTTACAGACACAAAGCTGAGAATGTTCAAGTACAGTTGCATTCAAACCATTGTAGGTCGTCCAACTTTGATCCAGGCCAAGAATTGAAACATAAATATGGAAACAGTGAATTAAGCTTCTGCTTTTTTTAAAGCTTAAAACTGAAATCCCATACATTGTCAGAGTGTATGGCAAGTGACGATGTTAAATATTTAAAGCTCTTGTTAAATGCTTATTCCAATTTTTCAAGGAAAAAATCTTGTGTAAATTATAATTCTTTTTCAAATTTATGAAATACTATTATATGTTACATTTGAAAATTTAATTTGTTTTTCTGTCTTTTATAAAGGACCAGGCCAACTAAAAAAAGTTAAAATGCTTATATTGGGTCATGATAGGCGTTGCAGTCAAGTTTAGTTCTTTTTTTTTTTTTTTGAGGTGGGGCGGTGGCCAAGAAAAAATTTGAGAACCACTGTTGTAGAATTTCTGTATTTGCATAGTTTCACAATATTTACATTCTGTCTTACAATCCATCATTTTTTTTTCATTGGTAGCGTTGGAATGTATCGAAATTGACCAGAGTGGCGGGCCTGTCTTTGAAATATAACGTAAAGGGGAAAAACCTGGCAGCTCACCAGTGTTGGTGGCCAAGTTCTGTATGGTGATTTTTGAATGAGGTCATATGTATAAAACTTAGAACTCACTTTGGAATGGATCCTACTGTTAGTAGCTGTGTGTTTCAATTTTTTTAAAAATTCATTCTACATGATGATTGGGTTATTAATTAAATATTTAAATTGAATGTAAATTCCAATTTTTATATCTGAGGTCTAAAATAAACCGCATGCTCGTATTCCATTTAAAAAATAAAAAAAAACTGTGTGTGTGTGTATATGTATCTAAAGTGCCAATGCAAATGTTTTACTTCAATCAAACTTGATATTGGTTACCACAAGAAAACTAATTAAAATTTAATTAATTAATGTTATTATGTATGTTAGTCAAACTATCTTAAACCTATATTCTTAATTTAAATACATGCAGGCACCAATCGACAATCTCATATAAGCGGGTGCACGAAGAAAGTAAAGCAGAGGATTGAAAACAATTTTTTTTGTAATTCTTCAAGCTCCTTTCGTTTACTTCTTTGCCCTTGTCTGTTACATGTGACGAGGGAAAGACATCAACTACAGCACAACCAAATCTTTAATCTCCAGACAACAATTTGATCCTCACTTACTGTCAGCATTTCCCTGATGCTGAATCTAGTTCAGGGGTGGGCAATTTTTTGCAAATACACAGCCTGCCAACATGGAATTAAGGATGCTCTATAAAAAGAAAATTTAATAAATATCTAACGTTTTAAAATGAGTATATATATTTTTTTTAATAAATTGTTTATGAATGAAAATTTTCAACTTTTTTAAATGGGTATATTTTAAATTAATAAATGAAAATATTCAACTTGATTATTTTTCCCTCAAGCTGCGTTAAACGATCACGAGATCTGGCTCTGTATTGGAAAAACTTGACTTAATGATTTTAAAATTTGCACCTTTTAAATTGTCTGGCCATTCGTGGCATCTGTAATTACACTTAAAGGCTCATAAAAGATCCATGAGGTAAACTGAGTAGAAGGGACCTCAAAGTAAAAGTAAAAAAGGTCAATCTCAAAATGATTTCATCAATTCAATTGACATAAACTCTTATATAAGCTTACACTAATCTTCTGATTTTACTGCTTGGGTGTGATTTGCATATATTTTTTAAAATTAATTAAAATATACATTCTCCGTGTACAAAACAGTTAGCTCGGCATTTGAGAAAATGTTGCACAGACCATCTGGCAGTCATTGGTACACACACTTAAAACTTTGCATGTCTCTGGATAAGCTAGTAGTGCACTGTTCACATGTTAAAACACTGCAGTCTCTGGATAAGCTAGTGGTGCACAGTTCACATGTTAAAACACTGCAGTCTCTGGCAGTTGAAACTGTTCTCTTGGGCATATTCAAAGGATATGCTCTTTGAGTAATGAAAAGATGGGTCACGTATCTGGTGAGAACATCTGGTTTAGTCAGTGTCATACGTCTGGTGAGAATCTATGCTCTAGATGTCTTCTTGGGCATATTCAAAGGATATGTTCTTTGAGTAATGAAAAGAGGGGGTCACATATCTGGTGAGAACATCTGGTTTAGTCAGTGTCATGCGTCGTCGGGTGAGAATCTATGCTCTACATGAACTACATGTCTTCTTGGGCATACTCAAAGGATATGTTCTTTGAGTAATCAAAAGATGGGTCACATATCTGGTGAGAACATTTAGTCTAGACACTGTCATTGTCATATGTCTGGTGAGAATCTATGCTCTAGATGTCTTCTTGACAAAAAGACTAGATTATGCAAGAAAAAAAAAAGGCATGTAATATTTGGTCTTTCCAAGTCCCTGGAAACATCTATAGTTCTCCAATTTACCTTTATCGTTTGACCAAACTGGCCATGGAAATTCAAACTCTAACCATTCTTTACAAAACATTCATTCCACTTGACGTAAGGCTTGTTTGCTTGTTTGAATGTGTATCATTGTATCCACATATGAGCCAAAGTTTTCCAGCTTCCACTTATCCCTGGAAAGATTAAATTTATCCCATAGTTTGCTCACAGATTTTAATCACTCAAAATATGTTGGATTAAAATCATTTTTGAATATTTCTAGGCGAAAACTTATTAAGAAGTAATTTTAATACCAGTAAACTAATTTTTGAATAAGAGTTTGTTACTTCCATTGAAATTGAAAGAAAAAAATAGCTAACTTACATTCAAGTTCATGTGAGGGTATAAACTCTTTTGCATTCTAAACAAATCAAAAACAAAGTTCTTTATGATTTTTTTCAAACCCATTGCTTTGAAAAAAGTAAAATTTTTGATTACAGCACCTGTATATAATTTATTTGGTCCAGTGATGAGTATATGGTACCGGTACTATTATTAGATTATTGATGGCTGGAATCATTTTATGCCCAAACATTACGACAGTTTGATCAAATGCGTCAGCTGCAAAGCAATCATGTGATAATGATGACTTGTAATGGTGACTGAAGTTGGCTTGCATGTGTCTGACAATGTTTTAAGTAGTTATATGATCAGCAGTCATTTTTTGCTTTTAAATACCAAATTCTTTGATTACCGTACTATCTTATATCTATTAAATTGATCCCTAATTCTTTAATTACAATCTTACATCTATTCCCTAATTCTCTGATTACAATCTTACACCTATTCCCTAATTCTTTGATTACTATCTTACATCTATTAAAGTTATCCCTAATTCTTTGATTACTATCTTACATCTATTAAAGTTATCCCTAATTCTTTGATTACTATCTTACATCTATTAAAGTTATCCCTCCCTAATTCTTTGATTACTATCTTACATCTATTAAAGTTATCCCTAATTCTTTGATTACTATCTTACATCTATTAAAGTTATCCCTAATTCTTTGATTACTATCTTACATCTATTAAAGTTATCCCAAATTCTTTGATTAGTTTCTTTTATCTATCAACATCAAATTATGTAATCTGACCGTTTGAAAGGGGCGAAAAAATGTTCCTTAGTTTTTTTTTTAACATTTGAAATGTTGCGACCTATTGTAATAAATATATTATAAAATATTATTTAACTGCTGCACACACAAACTCATTCGCCTACAGTGTTGACATTAAACACTCAACATGTGGTCAAGCTCTTTACAAAATATTTGCATTCAAACTTTTTGAAAATGTTTTTTTTTGGTTTTTGTAGAGATTTGTCTCAAATTATCAAATAGATTAAGAATGTTTATTTCTTGAATCTTCGCAAATATTAAATAGTCACAATTAGAATTGAAATGTGTGCAGATGTTTGGTAGAAGGTATTTCATGTCACTGTTTAGTACAGAGTTGCAGCTTGATGAATGTCATTTAACTACTGGGTACATCATAAGGTCTACAAGTACAATTCAATCTGTGGTATTGGTAGTCAATTTTATTTGCTCAAATTTTTTTATTGACTCTAAAACAAAGCATCTCATGCCTCATGTGTTTTCTATTGGCTAAATTTCTTACTAAATTGATTTACACAGAGGGTGGCCTGATGTTTTTTCTTTCTGTTATACATGAATGACCAATGGGATATCTAATGGCATACTGTCGGAGCTCTTTGAGTTCAAACATTTTCTAAAATGTATTTCACAGTAAAATTAATTACATTAATGTTTCTGTTATATTAATATATTAGTGGCATGCATTGTATAGGTAAATTTTTTTCTTTTTTTTGATTTTTCTAATTATATTTCTATTTAATTTTATTATATGAAAATGTTCACACCCATTTAAAAAATTTAATAATGTATTTTCTGTGTTACTTAACGAAAAGAAATATTTTTACTCAAAGTGTCTTTGCTGTGAAACTGTGTGGATATTTTATTCCTTTTCTATTTATTTTTCTTATACAGATATTCTAATCAATAAAGGGTTTCAGATAGTTTGTGAGTGAATAAAATGTTATTTAAAAATGTTCTACTATTATTTGTTTTGGTACAAACTATTAATAAAGAGATGTAATTTATTAAACAGTTCATTGAAAAGTCTTCTTGGACACATACTAGAACATGAATGTGTCAATTAAATAAATGAGCCAAACATAGGACAATATCTTTTTTTTTTTTTGTAATGATGATTAGCCCTGTTCAGCTGCTGGTGTTTTTCAGCTAATTTAAATTGTACCACTGGGTTTTATTAGAATAAAATGTTTTGTTGTTGTTTTTTTTTTTGAAGACTGTAGAAGTCTAAATGTTTATTAGACTTTTACAGTATTTAATAATATTGATTATAACTTAAAATTTGTTAAAATGGCATATGGTTGATTTTCAGGAGAATACTGTAAAGACATTAAAATAAGGAGTAAATGAATCTTTTGCTAGATAACTTCAGTTGAAAATAACAAAATGTAGGAAGGTGTATACCAGTTGGCTAATGTACCATTTGGCTAAGTACCAGTTGGCTAATGCAGGCCTGCACAACATGTGGCCCATGCTGCCCGCCAGTGCCCACTTTGCGGTCCTCGAGGTAATGAAATATTCTTTATTATTATTATTTTCTTAATAGCTTTCCCCTTGTCCTATTTTCTTTCCGCCTGCACAAGTTTTTCATAAAGTATGACGGCCTGCCTTACATTTTGAGTTGTGCAGGCCTGGGCTAATGTACCATTCGGGCTAAGTACCCGTTGGCTAATGTACCATTTGGCTAAGTACCTGTAGGCTAATGTAGTAGTAGCATAATATACCACTAGGCTAATGCAGCGAATGTACCAGTAAGCTAATTTACCGTTTGCTAATGTACCACTTGCCTACTGTACCATTTGGCTAATGTACCAGTTGGCAAATGTACAATTAGGATAATGCACCAGTAGGCTTATGTAGCTAATGTCCCCATTGGCTAATGTACCAGTAGGATAATGCACCAGTAGGCGTATGTAGCTAATACCCATTGGCTAATGTGCCAGTGGGCTAATGTACAAGTTGGCTAATGTACCAGAAGTTAAGGCATAATATTTCTGAACAGCAAGCAAGAATCTAGATGGCAGCACATACCCTTTGCCAATAGCTTCATAATACCGGTAGCAAAATGTGCAATAACCCTTATAAGCCCAAGAAATCTACCCTGTCCTCTTAGTACCTCGTTTCCCAAACTTTTAAGTATGGTGGAAAAGTTTTGAATGTGCACCTGGGACCGGTGGCAGTGATTTATTAATTATAATTTCTTTTTATTTGACCATAAATATTCCTGATGTGCTGACCGGCAAAGTAAGGCTCGTGGACCGGTGTCAGCCCGGTGACCACCATTTGGGGAATGCTGATCTAGTACCGGTATCTCACATAGAGATTAGTGCCTTCAGACGCATAGCCATTTTATATTCTTTACCACAATTATTTATTTAGCTTGTCGAATATCTTAAATTATTATGTCAAGTACGGTAGATTCTATATTTTATTTTGATCATTGGTTCATTAACAAGCTTTTAACTATTTTAAAATGGGTTTTCCTACAAGTTAGTAGCCAAAGTCAGTGAGTCTATTTAGACTTTTCAACGGGAATTATCCACGTGTCGTGTCCACATCTAAGTATCTCTAAATTTATTCATACTTGTTAATGTTCAATCTCGTCAAATTTTCTGCTGACCAGTGATTTTCAATAGCACTATAAATATAATAATAGTATATAATTGTTCTTTATAAGAAGACTTTATCTTTATTAGTAGCACTGTATAAGAGCAGTTGCTTATAACTTGAATACTCAACCGCATGCCATATTCTCTCCATGTTTAACTCTTGCTGAGCCATGGTGCTAGTGACCATAGGTCTGTCCATAGGTTTAACTCTTGCTGGGCCATGGTGCTAGTGACCATAGGTCTGTCAATAGGTTACGTGAGCATTAACACTAGCCCCATAATTCTTGATAGTATTTAATTTATTAGATGTGATGGGCGTGGTTAACTAGAGCCTGCTCGATATCTATGTTCTAATTACCGGGATGTTTGAGATTTAAATAAAATATATAGATATCCATTGTCTTCTTGGCGTTTTTCTTATTTCCATTTTAATTCGCTAATTAGTTTAATAAGGCTTTTTCATTCCTACAGTTACAGTACCAGGTAACTCCTTACTACTTGCCTGAAGTCTGAATTTAAGAGCCCTCTTTAAAAAAAAAAAGTAGGCTATATATTAATACACTTAATATTATTATTCATGAAAAATTACGACACCACCCCCCCCCCCTTGAAGATGGCGCCGTGGTGTGGTGGCCCCCATCGCAGCGCCCTGTCGCATCGATAGCAATTCTTTAAAAAAAAAAAGTAGGCTATATATTAATACACTTAATATTATTATTCATGAAAAATTACGACACCCCCCCCCCCCCCTTGAAGATGGCGCCGTGGTGTGGTGGCCCCCATCGCAGCGCCCTGTCGCATCGATAGCAATGGACTCCTACCTTGGCTGTGTCCAGTACCCTATCGTATCAACAGCTATGGACTCCTAAGTTGGCTGTGCCCATGGCCACCAATATCTTAAATCCGACAAAGCATCATAAAAAGCATTTGTTTTTAAAATTAATTAATTGATTATTATTATTATTATTAAATACTTTTATTAATTAAGTAGTTAACCTCCAAAATAGTTTAAATAAAAATAATAAAAGCCACATTACTATTTAGTATTATAAAAAAGTAAGAAGGTCAAGCTGACATTTCGAGGCCCTCTTACAACTTTTCGGTTTTATCCGTTCGACCGCCCCCCCCCCCACCCTAACCTTGCACCGAAAGATGATAATTAAGAAAGTGTCCGGTGGAAGGTCCACACTGTCCATACCACATCTTTAAGCCCCTAAAATATCCGAGGGTAGGCTACTGGGGACTGTAAAGATTAAAGAACGAGAAGAATAGAATCTTAGGGCAAAATCTTATATACACTCAATGGCGACACAAATGTAATGAATTTAGTTCATGTCCCGTTGGTGCGCGCTTAGAGATGTATTTGATTATTAGGCCTACTATGGCTAAGTTTGCGCTTTGCGACTGAAAGATTAAATGCCACCTCAAAAGTATATGAAAGAAACAACGAATTCAAGTTTGCGCCAAAAAGCAACGCTACTCATCCTGATCAATGTTACTGTACGAGTTGAACATAAGCCTGTGCCAAATGATTACCCGGGGGCACGCCCCAACCAGAGTGAATTCAAGTTTATGTATGGTACTGGGCGTCATAATATTTACAAAATAATACTTAAAAAACTATCCAATCGTGCTATCTGTAAAAAACGAAAATCTAATATAAAATTATATATATAAATTATAAAGGGGCGGCGTGGTTTTGCTAGAAACATTATATGTTGGGGGTGGTGAATGGAAATATCATATAGTTATAGCGTTATAATTATACGGTGTGGGTCGAAAATGTTATATTTTTGTATTACATTTTCATTTAACATTTATATTTAAAAATACGAGCAGATACCCGTATCATACGGCTTTATCTTTATATTTCATGGTTTAAAATTTGTAAAAAAAAAAAGCCATTTTATTGGGTTTTTTTTTTTGTTAACTTTTAAAATTATATCTATGATTAATTTAATTATTTACATATTTTTTTAGAATTAAAATGTATACTGTCAACAGAAATTTAAAAAGAAAAAAAATTTCGACCCCGACGAGACTCGAACTCGCAATCTTCTGATCCGAAGTCAGACGCCTTATCCATTAGGCCACGGGGCCACATATTACTTTGCAAAAACAAAAGAGTTATTTTTGCAATTTGGTTATTAGCATTGGACGTACTATCGATGAAGTATTACGTCTTACAAACTAGTGACATAAAAAGAACAGGGCTAATTTGTGTCCTCGGTCGGGGATTTTGTGAGTAATTGCATATCATAACGTTTAAGAATGTTTTCACATATTTTTTTCCGAGTGCATAGAATTAATTTTAATTATGAAAGATAAGCCATTAACTTTAACTAACTTAAATTAAGTAAGTTTAAGTAAGACTAGTAAAGTACTAGTACTACTAGTTAAATAAGACTAAGCCATGCTAACTGCTAACAACAGTAACATTATCATTAACAGTGAAGTACAGTACACGGCTAAGGCTAAGGACAACAAATCAATGCCATTGTCAATAATAAATTTCTTGACGAGTTTACTACTGTACTTGTACCGGAACATTGGGCTTGGGCATTGGGCTTGGACTTGGACATTATTCTTGGCGATTCAGTAATATCAATTAATATAATTATAATTAATAATATAATCATTCATTACATTCAATTTTTAAAATGTTTGGACGATTGGTTCATGCTCGCAGCTAATGAGCAATCGTCAATATTGAGTCATTGATTGAACTCGTTGATAATTATTAATTAATATTATTGTCAATAACTTCAATATTAAAAGATATTTGCAAATGCCAAAGTGCACAAACTCAAACGTTAATAAGTCTTAAGTTAATCCGTTAAGGAACCCAGCTCATTCAGCATATCTTACTTAATAATAATCTAAACTCTAAACTTATGACATCAATGACTAAGACTTTGACTTAGACTTAATAAATATTAATAAGAATAAGACTTAGGCTTAGGTCTATTATATGAGCCTATTTAAAGAATATAATAATACTATTGCTAATACTATTTTTATTTACTATTTTTTTTATATTTCACAGAGAGGCCATAGCCATAAAAGTAAAGTATTTGAATTTGAAGTTTGAAGTATTTTGAAATCTGAGTGAGGAAGAAGTGACTATACTTATACTGTCTATGACATGTGACTGTGAGTAGTAACATTAGTAACAGACCGAATTATCTGATTGACTGATTATTAGTAAGTAAATTTCTGCTTAACTTAAGTTAAGCCTTAGCCTTAACTTTAACTATACTTAATATCTATAGTCTATATAATAATAATATACATTATAAATTATATATAGGGCCTATAGTCATATAGTATAATTATATAGACTAAGTTAGATAAGGCTAAGTAGGCCAAGGCTTGAAATACCTACATAACTTTGGACTTTGTTGATATTTTAAATAATTAAATTTTAGGCCAACAATGCGCAATATTAATATGGACCATGGAGATTGGCTAATACTAATACAAATTTATTATTAATTTTTGCATTCGTTAATACAATCTGTAATGATTGGCCGCTGATATATAATGATTGGCCGCTGATATATAATGATTGGCCGCTGATATATAATGATTGGCGACTATATGACTATGAGTATTAAGTTTTGGGCCTAAGCCTAAGGCACTAAGCTTATTTTATTTGTCCTATTATTAAACTATTAGTATGAGTAGGGCCTATGAGTAATAATATTTTTTTTTTTTAGTCCTAGGCCTAGGCACACACTGGGCAACAAAGCCTTATACTTATTAATATTAATAATTAATCGGCTCTTTCTAACATTTTAGCTAGTCCTAGCCTATTGACAAGTTTCCTAGGGCCGGTGGAACTAGAAATAACAATGCCGCCTCTATCTTGTTGAAAATATGACCTTATCATTCCATTTTAGATATAATAATGAGGGGTTTTACAATAATACCTTGGTTTTTTTAGCATTTATATTTATAATATCAATGTAGATTTTTTAAATGTAACCAGCACCAATTCTTTATCAGTCAAAAAGCTTTGGGGTATGTTTTTGTGAGGAAAATATATACAATTTACATTACTTTCATTACTTTTTGTTTCTGAGATTTCAATTTAGAATTTAATAACTGTGATATCAATATGACCCATTCATGTTTCATATTAGTTTTAGTGGGTTTTGAATTTCTGATTCTAAAAATACAGAAACAATTATATAAAATAGCTAGTTATTTCTCCATGGCATCTTGCCGAACTTGGTATAAGAAAATCATAAAATTGTTAAGCTTTCTTTGGGTACCAACAAATTTGAGTTTGACAGCTGATTTATGATCCATTTTTAATTGAAAAGTTCTGTTTTGTACTATAATATAGTCTATAGTAATACTATTATAACCAGAAGTAACCAATCATTATCATATTATACAAATACAGATTCAAGCATTTTTGAATTTCCCATTATAAAAATACGGAAAAAGATGGGTAGGGTCCAAAATAGGGTGACGAAATGTCCCTTAAAAACGGGATTGTCCTGTTTTTTAACAATAGTACCCGGTGTCCCGAAAAAGTCTCTCGGGATGCCTAAATGTTCCATTTATAAAACCAAACACATTTTCACATATCAGATAAGAAAGAGATTTTAACAATGGCTGGGATAAACAGCCTAATAGCCTCAATGTAAATCCTAGACTAGAGAAATTTAATTTGTTGTGTTGTATGATGTTGTAAAATATGTATAAATAAATTAGTATTTACTGCAAAATTATTGTTTTCGTTTATAATATGCCTCAGAGTTTAAATTAAATTAAAAAAGTAAAGGTAAATTTACAAAATGTTTCCAGTTCTCCAAATAGTTAAAATGAGCATATTTCAATAAACAGTTTCCGGTGGAGGCCCCCGGACCCCTCTTTAGTTGGAGGGTACCCTACCCCCTCCCCTACCCCCCCCCTCCCAAGTCCAACTCACTTTGGGTGTGTCCCGTTTTTTCCAGTTCATGATTTGGTCACCCTAGTCTAAAAGTCCTTTTTTGAAAGATTTTGTGGCTCCCAATCTCAAGAAAATCCCTTTGGACCCCTGGGAAAAGGGTGGAGGGGGGACATTGAGAATGGCTGGTCTAAACTCTAGACACTTTTACTGTAGTGGATTAGCTGAAGACCCAAAAATTGTATTCTTTTCAATTGAATACTTGAAGATATAAGCTGGCTTATCACATCTTTTCAAATATTTCAGGCTTCATAATGAAGGAGGCAAATAAGTACCCTTCATATAAAATGTAGCCATGGCTTAAGACATAGATGAAAGTTAAAGAAAAAAACTCCAGTCATATTTGACAATGGCAGACCCTCAATACTGGAGGCATGGAAGCTTAATATGCTGTCCAACTGGTGGGATATTTATAGGTAAGATATCAAACCTGTCAACAACTGCTGCATCATACTTTGCTACTTTGATTTAGATATTGTACCGGTATTCATCTTTGTCAATTATCTACAATTTCTTATTGTATGCTATGACAGAGACAATGATTTTTTTAAAAAAAGTTTTATAAAATATATTTTCTTACTAAATTTTTTATATGAATATTATTGAAATATTTTATAAATTATTAAAGGTAAGGCTTAGTTTTAAAAAAAATTATAAAATTATATATAAAGCTACCATTGTTTCAGATTCAGGAACTGATTCACCATTCTATAAACTTACTAAGGCTTTCATCACTTCCAATTTTGAAAATTTGAATTATCTGCTTGAAAAGGGAATTGACCCAGATTCAAAAAATGAAGAAGGGAACACACCGTTGATGATTGCTGTCAAAGAAAGTAAGTTGAAATTTATTGCATGTCAATGAAAAAGAAATATAATGGCGCTACAGCCTTCCTGTAACTTGTTCAACGTGACAGGCATTCAAAACCCATTTTGGACCTGGCACACCAGTGTACCAGTTCTCCATATTACAGATCAGTTAGAATGACTGTGATCATCCTTTATAAATTTTAAAAGTATTAATAAAAAGACCATCAAACATTAACATTTACCACATCTTCTCATTTCATAAGCCCATTTGTTCATAAAGTTGATACCCTTAGGTTTGGCCAGAAACACTGGAAAAGTGTGTAACCCTCTCTTAAGCTCAACCCATAAAATAATAAGGCAGTAGACATTACTTAAGAAAAAATTTTTTTTCAAAATAAAAACTTTAATTTTTATAGTTATTGTATGAGATTAAATTTAAAAAAAAACAACTAATATACATACAGTTATGCATGGTATAACACAGATACTGGCTTCTACTGTTTATATTGAAACCAATCTGAACATTTCCGAAAATAAATGACTGCCACTTGGAAAGAAATGCGTTATCCCCTTGTCGTACACAGGTGTTTATTCTGCTAATAAATATCATCAAACAAGTTTTGCGCAAGTGCAGATAATCAGTACATTTATACTGGTGATACATATAGGTCAGAAGTTGATACAAAACTGTGACCGTTCTAAAGATAGATTTCAATTACTACTATAATTTTATACATTTTGACAATCTGACATTGTTGTGTGGAACTTTTAGGAGTGTCAGATGAGATGCTAAGGCCAGCCTTACGTGCATTGTACTGCTTTATACTGCCTTCCGTTAATTACTTTTTCCTTCATAGTTTTCTATAATAAAATCCATGTTCCTGGAGAAAATTATACAAAATTTGCTCTGATAAGTTCATTAGCTGTCCACCTCACTTATGCCCCAGAATATATATTTTTTTTTTAAAAGTCAATTTATGAATAAATATTCATTGATAATCAAAATTGATCTTTAAATAATTCATGGAAAATGACTGAAAAGTAAGTGGAAGCTGTTTAAATTAAGTTTCATTTTTTTTTATGCCACGTCAGATTGCTTTAACCCCCTCCCTTCTCATCACAAATATGTGACCCCCCCCTCTCCCCTAGATGCCTGAAGCCTTTTATAGAAGGATCCAATATAGCTGTCAAAAACACATTTGGATATAATTATGATTTTAGTCCCCATAGGTAGTAATCAAATTTACCATTACTTAACAATCCTTCTATTTTATCTGAAATAAATTATCAATATAATTAGGCTTGCCATAATTTTAAGTATTGAAACCGACATGCTTTTCTTGTAGATGCGTATCTATGGGGAGAAGGCGGATGGCTGACCCCGCTGACAAAATTGTTAATGTTTTATCCATGTGTGAAGGTGGCAATTGTTGGAGTAAATATGTAAAATTATTTAGTTTGAGTGTATGTGTGTGTTAGGAGATTGCACTTTTCAAAGTTTGCCCAGGCAGCATTAGTCAAGGTATGCTCTGCATTAAATAATGGAGTATGTGTGTGCGTGTGCGTGCGGGGGGGGGGCATCTTTTGTAATTTGCACCAGGCGTCATTTTGTCAAGGGATCCCACTGGCTATCACTAGCACTAACTATCAAAACAATTACTCAAAGTCTGAAAAGCCACATCATGTATGTTGGGTATCTGCGGAGCAAAAGACGATTTATATTTTAATATTTGTCATATCAACTTTCTAAGAAATCTGTCAACAGCATAGCAAATGGAATTGTTTATAGTCATGAAAAGATTTTAACTGACTGTAAATTCTAGCACAGCATTTTCCATATGCCGGTTTGCTTCCTGGTTCCAGGCTATAAAGCATTGAAAGCAAAATTACTAGGTCACAAAAATAAGAAAAAAAAGGTTGAAAATCTAAGAATATCGTGACAAACTTATTAATAAATTATTTGGTAGGTTTGATTTCTTTCCATTTTTTAAGTTAATGTTTGTTATTAACAATGTGAACAAGACCATGTACATATATATATATATAATATATATATATATATATATATTATATATATATATATATATATAGACTCAAATCTAGACGATTATATTTGACACAACTTTCTTTTGACTACATTGAATTGTAGCTATGTGTGCCTTTCAGATTGTGAAACTACAGTGAACATTCTGATAAGTCATGGGGCGAATGTTAATGTTTGCAATGATCAAAATGAGACCCCTCTCAAATTGGCTGCCTGGATTGGCAACCCCTGGACAGTTGATATCTTGCTCAAAAACGGGGCAGACCCTAACATTGCAGACGTTAAGAAGAAAACACCGTTAATTGAAGCTGTAAAACAAAGACACATTGAAGCTGTAGCCATGTTGCTTAAAGCAGGTGGGTTCTGAGAGATAAAAAGTTTATTTTATAACATAATTTCAAAAATTTTTTGGTTGAGTTTGTCTTCCTACTACAGTAGTACTACTCACTCACCCGACTACAACTTTTTTTATGCAAGTGTTCTACTCACTCACCATACAAGAGTACTACTCACCCTACTGCACTATAACTACTCACTCAACCTACTACAAGAGTACTACTCACTCACCATACTATAAGAGTACTACTCACTCACCCTACTACACTAGTACTACTCGCTCACCCTCCTACACTAGTACTACTCACTCACCCTTCTACAAGAGTAATACTCACTCTACTATAAGAGTACTACTCACTCACCCGACATCAACTTTTTTATGTAAGTGTACTTCTCACTCACCATACAAGAGTACCGGTACTACACACCCTACTGCACTATTACTACTCACTCACCCTACTACAAGAGTACTACTCACTCACCCCACTACAAGAATACTACACACTCACCCACCCTACTACACTAGTTCTACTCACTCTCCCTACTACACTAGTACTACTCATCACCCTCTAGAAGAAGAGCACTACACACTCACCCTACTACACTAGTTCTACTCACTCTCCCTGTTACACTAGTACTACTCACTCACCCTACTACACTAGTACTAGTCAATCACCGTACTAATACTAAAAGGGCTAAAATCCAAAATAAAAATAACATGGTTCAAATTTATTGGTCAACTCAAAGTTTGATAATATTTGATGACCGTTCCATCAAAACTGGGAAGGCTTTTTCTTTGGGATAAATCACACGTAATAATGTAATTTATCATCAATTAAAAAAATTTCCTTCTACCTTCTTCAAACAAAAATTACACATTTCCAAATGATATTAATTATAATAGGCATATATTGTTGTTTTTCCATGCAGGTGCTGCTGTTAATGTGACAGATAGCTGTGGCTTGACAGCCGTGTCTTACTCTGTCAATACAGGAGATGTTAAACTTCTCAAAATCTTGCTAGAAGCAGGTGGAGATCCAAATTCTCATGATAGGTAAATGACAATTTGAATTCTAAAAATGCTGCATAACTTTTCCCTAATCAAAACTGTGACAAGGATTTTTAAAAATAAAAATAATAATAATTCAAATAAAGTTAGTTTTTTTTTTAACGATAAGAGGAACTGGTATCATTCTAGACATTGTTTCTTATTTGCTAAATGAACATAGATATACTTACCGTATTTTCCGGCGTATAAGATGACTTTTTAACCCATGAAAATCTTTTCAAAAGTGGGGGGTCGTCTTATACGCCGGGGGTCGTCTTATACGCCGGGGGTCGTCTTATACGCCGGGGGTCGTCTTATGAGCTGGTGTACAACACAAACCCTAGATTTTAAAAGGAAAAGTAGGGGGTCGTCTTATACGCCCAGCTGTCTTATACGCCGGAAAATACGGTAACTTAATTTGATTGGTCAAATTTTTAATTGGTTTTAAGGTGAAACTTAATAATTTAGGACTGCTCTAGAAATGATTAATGATTTTAATATCCATTTTGAGTGTGGGAGGGATCAAATTTTAATGATTAAAGTGGAAACTTCAAAAAGCTTCTAGAAATATCTTTTTGACATGGCCAGCAATGTGTCTGCATCCCTCTTAACATAGTTTTCCAAAAGTTGAAAAATAACAAATGAGAATTTGTTTTCATTACATTGAACAAGCTCATCTTCAGCCTATGTAATGCATACAGAGATAGTGAAAACATTCTATTGTAATGGGACAATTTTAAAGTTAACCAGTTTTAAATAATTTTTCTAACACAAAAACCACCCAACCCGTTTTATCAAACTATTTATTTTTATTCTAATGCCCCTAATGACCTAATCATGCTACAATTTTCTTTTAGACATTTGTTCATTGGGTAGTTTTTAGGAAATGGCTAGCGTAAGTTAAGGTTTAGATTTATTTTAATTTTAATGCAAACAGCTTCACAGTACAGTGCTCAAGGCGCAAAGTGAAATCTCACACCCTGAACCAGAAAGTATAATTGTGTCATAATGTATGCCAGACAGTGCACTTGTCTGGCCCACACAGTACATTTGTCTGGACCAGACAGTACAGTTGTCTAGACCAGACATTACAATTGTCTTGACCAGACAGTACAATGGCTAGACCAGAGAGTACAGTTGTCTAGACCAGACAGTGCAATTGTCTAGACCACACAGTAGAATTGTCTGGACCAGACAGTATAGTTGTCTAGACCAGACAGTACAATGGTCTAGACCAGACAGTACAACTGTCTAAATCAGTGGGACTGCAATCAGGTTAGGAAATAAGTGCCACAAAGCAAAAGAAAACCTGAAAAAGACAAAACGAAACAAGTGTACAATGTCATGGTGTACACCAGAGAGTGCAATTATGTACATCTGACAAGGACAGTGTCCACACATGACAGAAAATGCCCTATTAATCATCAAACTGTTTAACATTTCAGATACCGCTGTAATTGCCTGATTCGGGCTGCCGATGCTGGCAAAGATGACCTCGTCCAGGCACTCCTAAGATATAAGGCAGACGTCCATGCACCAAATAAATATGGTGACACTGCCATTATGTTTGCCAGTCAGTTTTGCCAGGTCGGCACAGTGAAATGTATGCTCAGCGCCGGTGCCAACATCAACCGCACAAATGAACGTGGGGAGACTGCCCTGCACCTGGCTGCAGAGCGTAGCCGTCTGGAGATGGTGAAATTACTGGTTCGGTCGGGAGCTGACGTGAATTTAAAGAAACATGACGGGAACACACCATTAATCTGTGCTGCCAGAGGAAGTTCTGATGTGGTCAAGGTGTTGTTAGAACATGGTGCCAATGTCAACCTGACCAACTGTTCGGGCCACACTGCCCTCCTCATTGCTTCCACCTGGGGCAGCTTGGATAGTGTTGTTGATTTGACTGAGAGGAAGGCTGACATGGAGATTCTGACAATTGATGGGGAGACAGCACTGATGAGCGCGGCCAGGTTCAACAGGAATAAAGCAGTCAAATTTCTACTGGGAGCTGGAGCGAGGGTTGACGTCATCCACACGGGAGGTGGGCTGAATACACTTCTGATGCATGTCTGCCGCTTCTGTCTTCCTGACACGACTTTGTTTTTACTATGTTCCAAAAGTGACAAGGATCTGCTAATCAATAATGTGAATTCTAGTGGCCACACAGCTCTCATGTACGCCTGCTCATCCGACAGCTTTCAAGTTGTCGAGGCACTTGTAGGATGCGGCGCCGATGTAAAATTAAGAGCAAACAGTGGAGACACGGCTCTGATTCTAGCTGCTAGGTTTGCAGGCTTAGCGGTCGTGGACTGTTTGGTGAAAACTGGGGCAGAGGTCAATGCCACGAACAATGATGGAGCTACAGCCTTGCTCCATGCGGTGAAAAGAAATAAGGAAGACGTTGTCCAGCTGCTACTTTGGAAAGATGCTGAAATAAAATCTGAGGTCCACTATGCAATACTTCAAGGCTTCGGTCCACTCACTCAACTCATGATGCAATATGGGGCATCACCCACTCTTCAAAATTTGTCCCACCTGTTTCCTTACAGTGAAATGTCTGACTCGCATCCCTTCCTGCCTCTAGTAGGTTCTCAAAGTATCCTTTTCAAATTTGAGCTTTCCCCACTTTTTGTAGCGTTGTTTGCAGGGCATTCGGACATCGCCAGATTCTTACTCGAGAACTGGTTCCTGACCTGGTTTGATCTTTTCCAAGGGCCACATCACGATGCCCTCAGACAGTGCCTGGTGGATAGAAGACTTACAGAATGTTTAGACACTTTGGACACAGTGTTTTCCCAGCCTTGCAGGCTTCAAACTTTATGCTTTGTGTCTGTTTCAACAGCCTTGGGCCATGAACCTGAGAGGGCAGAAAGAATTAAAATGCTCAAAATTCCTGTTCGCTTCCAGCAGCGCTTCCAGTTTAGAGATACTTCTGCCTTCATGCCTGCCAACAAATGGACTGATATCACTTTCAGTATTTAAGTTGTGAATCATAATGAGTTGTCTTGTATAGTGGAAATGTGATTTTCCCCGATGGATTGAGGACAGGTGTCATGAATATAATAAAAAATCAAAAAATTCTTAATGACATGCAATTAGCCTAATTACAAACTTTACATGTGTTTTTTTTTTTTAAATTGTCATAGGCTTATTTCTTCTATTTCTTCTATATTCTGAGGGCCCAGATCAATGGCTCCTATGTTTTCTTATGGTTGAAACGAATCTTAATAATATGGCTATTGGATTGAAAGGACTCATAACACCATGGCTTATGTTTGATTGGACCCATAATGGCATTGCTTATGTTTGATAGGACCTGTAAGGCTATGGCTTATGTTTTATAGGACTTATGACGCCATCATAATGATGCATCTTTTGCTTTGTGGATGTTAACCCTCTTGAGACTGCTGGGCTGATCTATCAGCCCAGAGTCGAATTGTGAAAAAGCTAACAGCTAATCAGATTACTTCTCACATTTCTTGCTCATGTCACCATTTTAATGTAGGCTTCCATTGACATTTTTCTGTGTTCTGTCATGTTACATCACTTATCTTGTACCTTGTGACCCCTATAAATGTTTTAAAACATATTTGACCTTGAAATATGCCAAAAGACATTGGCAGCACAAGGAGACTATTTTTTCACAGTTTTCACATTGAATCTCTTTCAAATGTTTGTTAGGACTTCTTATTTTGGCTTCAATAATCATGTAATACAATTTATCAAAATTCTGCAAGCAAGATATGTTTATCATAAGTGTAAAAATAAAAATAAAATAGTAGGCCTATGCATAAGTTATGCTAATCAGGGTATCTCTTTTGCATCAATTTTGAGATTTCAGTTTGATTCATACAGATCATATTAGTGCTTTCAGTTCCCTACAAGAATATAATCTAGTTACATTTTTATAAAGCAATTAGTTCATTTTTTTATTATAAAGTCTGTTTTGTAAAGTAAGTGCAGGGCATGTCAAAATGGCTCCGTCTTCTTAGCACTGAGAGTCCAAAAAGGCTTCGCCTCAGGAGGGTTGATTGTGAATTGTTTGATTTCAAATCCATACAACCAGATATAATATATATATATAACTGAATGTTTCAGATCTCTGGATATTTGAATTTATACTGGATATCATTCAGATAATTATTTAATTTAGAGATTAATTGTATAGTTATATAAATTACACTATTTTTACAGCCAGTGACTGAATTGTAAACGTGTGCCATGCAGAAAGAAAAAAAAAAAAAAAATAAATTATAATATAATATAATATAATATAATATAATATAATATAATATAATATAATATAATATATATATTATTTGCATGAAATCTAATCACCTGGTTTATGTAAAGTTGGTGCTGTTGAGAAATAAAACATTTCAGTTAAAATACTCAGGTTTTAATTTGAGCTCTTTAATATCTTAAAAATATACAATGTACTTTTTAAAATTTTACTTGTATATGTTGTTTCACTTTGACTCTTATAATTGATTACATTTTTAATCATTGAATCGGCCGGCCCACTGTTGTTTTTACATTTGTTGTAAATAAGAATTTGATCGTAGGAGACAAAAATTATTTGAAATGGGTTCTGCAGAAAGTTTTGATGATTGAAACTAAAGGACCATGAACATATTACATAACATAAAAATATGACATTTTCAAATGTATTAACAACTCCCCTCACCAATTTTTTATTTCTAGCATGCAAACTTACCCCCCCCCCCCCAACCACTCCCCTGATAAAACCGAATATAGTCCCAAAACAAGCAAATTTCAAGCAAAAAGCAGGAAAGTTAATCTAAAATATGTTATTCTTGTAATTTATTGCAATATCAATTACCTATAGGCTATATATTCTCACTTATTCAACTTTTAGTAGGTAGTCACTTATTAATTATTAGACTTATTGGCTTATTTTTATCCAAAGACTATAATAATTTAAATCTTCCTTAATAACGTCTTTTTAATAAAATATATTTTTTTTTTAATCTTTTAATTCCATGCACTTAATTTTAGTGATCAGAAGATTGAAATTATTTTTTATTTACCAAAAATAAATTATTTTAAAAAATCGATTTTTAAAATGCCAAGATTTGGAGGAGTAGGCCTACTACTGCTGACAACTGCATACTGCATAGTTTGTCCAGTTAATTTCAAAGCATGCCTACAAGGCCTAGGCGCCCTAGGTCACGCTCACACTGATACAACTCCAAGTAGTCAACTTGAGAAATAAAAAGAAATCGGTAGGCCTAATCCAGCGGTTCTCAACCTGTGGGTCGCGACCCTTTTTGTGGGTCGCACGACCCTTTTCCAGGGGTCGCCCAAGGCCAATTAAAACACATATGCTCTAAAGTCATGAATTAAAAGGGAAAATAATTTGTGGCTGGGGGTCGCCACAACATGAGGAGCACTGTTTAAAGGGTCACGGCATTAGGAAGGTTGAGAACCACTGGCCTTGTCAATATTACTTTTACTTTTAGTACCGCTATGTAATTAATTTAATTTTTGTATTAGGCCGCTTGACCCTTGTGACCCTTGTGAGTGTGTCCTCCAAAGTAAGTAGGCTGACAGAATGGTTTATCCATGAATCCATGCCATCTCCAGAATAACGATTGTTGAACGCCGGGGCAATTTTATTTATAAGAAGTCAAGTAATTCAATGTGAATTTTAAAAAAAAAAAAGTGTACAAAAATTAATTGACAGTACAGTGCATGAGTGACAATGATTAGACATTAAATTCATTTATGATGAAAAGCGTACCCTGAGTGTATGCAGTCGGCCTACTCAGTACTGCCTGTAGTGTATGCAGTCGGCCTACTCAGTACTGCCTGTAGTGTATGCAGTCGGCCTACTCAGTACTGCCTGTAGTGTATGCAGTCGGCCTACTCAGTACTGCCTGTAGTGTATGCAGT
>CAXITT010000749.1:9071-19561 GCA_964033795.1 Lymnaea stagnalis | reverse complement strand
ATTTTTAAACCAGAGCAATTTAAACACATTTAATGTGTGTCTCAAGTGCAATAATCAGGCATCATTTACCACAGAATTTCACTCCCTTAGTGACAATATTAACTTTAATTAAGAGCGATTGTTTGATTTTGTTAAAGCCAGAGGAGCACTCTGTTAAATTCTAACACACTGGGGAACAAATAAGTGCATAACTTTCAATGTTAACTTTGAGGGAAAGAATTCACCCTTATTGAGCTCATCTTAAGTATCTGTCGGGTCATGTTTAAAACAGAATGTTTACTGAATGAACTTGAATAATAAGTTTATACTAGAGGTTTGATTAGAATGTTAAATATTGATTGGAAGTATAGCTAGAATATTAAATTTAGACAAGAAATATGGTTAAAATATTAAGTTTAGATTAGAAGTGTAAATTATGTTTAAAATTGTGTATTCCTCCAGATGAGTCTCCTCTCAAATTTGGTTGGTTCAATGAATTAATGAAAGCCATGGAGATGACCAAACTGGACTTTACAAATTTCACATGAAGATGTCAGACTAAACATTGAAAACTTCACATTCAGATTACCAAGATGGACATTGTAAACTTCACATGAAGATGTGAGAACTGGACTTAAAACTTTACCATGACAAGGATGACCAATTGAAGTAGGTTTTTTAAAAATTATGCCTACAAAAAAAACAAAACAATAAAACTACAACTATAATACTAAGTTTAACAGCATTTTAAAGATTAATTCATATGAACATTATGATTATTGGTATTATTACATACATGAAGACATTACCTACAGAAATACAGAGGATACCATCATACTATTACAGTAAAACTTCCATTTTGCTACCTTTAAATTGCCATTGAAACGAGTGCGTTATTTGGTGGGGGTCTTAAAAAAGAGGTATGACATTTTCAAAAAATGACACTTAGAAAATTAAGTAAACAAGTAAAAAAAATACACATACCATTAAGTATAGGCACCATCTTACATTCAGAATTATAGATTAAACTCTGTCTCACAACCAATATAAACTCATATTGTCTCACAACCAATACAGTCATTATCTTCCTATTCCTCATTAATTCCAATGCTGGTTTGGTAGTTGTTTAAAAACGTGTGTAAGTGCTGAGTACATGCTTAGAGTTATAACTATTTATGTATAAGATAAGCGCATTAATTGTTGTAATTATTTTTATTCTGTCATTGAATAGTTTTTTTTATTGAAAGAAATCTGTTATTTCTGTTTGTTTTCATGATCCCCCCACCCGTGCATGTTCTTTTAGTATGTCTCTTTGAACACCAGACATGGTGTCAGCAAGGTCTGAAAGGCCCCTGCTCAGGCCATAACTGGCCATCTCCTTGGAGTATTTCAAAAGACAAATTTACGGTGCAAGCGTTATTTCCCCTTCACTACTTCCTAGCTGCTTTAGTGCATCGCCTGCTGTTAAAAGTCGTAAACGAAACTGTTTTCTCCAAGCGCAAAAATATAGCATTGCTTTGGAATCTGACTTTTTCAGGTGCTAGGTCATAAAATTGAATTATTTGAAGGTTGCAAGTCGCGTTTTTGAGGGAGTCGTTTAAGAGAGGTCTTTATATATTACAAAGCACTGGTAAATTTTTTTTCGGTCATATGTTGGAGGAAGTTGTTTAAGAGAGGGTTGCAAAACAGAGGTTTTACTGTATTGGAAAGACTTAACCATCACCTAGACAGCTCTAAAAAAATATGCCAGGGTGCTTTCTTGGAAGTGCTGGGTGGCCGAGTGGTCTAAAAAGAGCAAATCTCAAGTTGGTGGTCGGGAGTTCAATTCCAGCCAAAGCCCAGTCAAGCATAAACCCATCCAACTCGTCGGCAACTCATCTATGAAGGAAACTCTTAATTCAAACCCGGAGATGGCGTCCCCTACAGGTGGCAAATGAAAATTTTCTTTAGTTAAATATCTCAAAACTGAAAGAAATGGTTGTCGATCCTCAAAGGGAGAGTCACCCAATTACAGATCTGACAATAAATATTTCTTTTGTAACATTGAAACTGGAGACCACTCCACAGATGAAGATAGCGAGCTGTGCAGTCAGTCAGCTGTGCAGTGTCAGTCGTGTCATTACTTTCATCGACAGCAAGTGAGAATGCAACAGCTAGTGTTTTCACATCAGTGGCCATCTCACAAGCCCGATCAGCAAAGATATTTCTGCTAAGGCTTACATTTGCAAACATCTGCTTTTTGTCTGAACACAAGACGTCATGCACTTTCATCATGCAGCACTTCACAAGCTCCTCCTGTAAATGGTTGGCCTGATTTTCAAGCTCCTTCACCACAATAAAACTTGCTTTCAAAGCAGCTTCAGTATGTGATTTTGCTTTTGTGAAAAACATTCATCTTCAATTCTTCTACCTTCTGTTGCTTCTACTCTGCATTCAGGAATTTTAACTTGTCTTGATGTTTAGTCTCAGATTATATTCCTTGATCACAGCCACATTATCTCCATAAAGTAGGTACAGATTGATAACACGTTAGCCATAGCAGGAAAGTGTGATGTAATATCCAGGCTCTACACCACTTTCATTTCTTATGCTCCTATCCAAAATGAGCAACTGAATGTTTCTAGGTTACTGTCACGACAAACATCCACTCACTACACAACTTTTATTGTCACTTATTTTGATAGAAAAAGCGAGAACGCTCTCAGGTATTATTAGGGAATATGATTTGCACTTTATATCGCCGGGCCATTAAAAATATTTGAGCCTAAAATTCTCTCTCATGCCTGATATAATTGTACGCCGGTCAAGACCTCTCAGGCCTGATATAATTGTACGCTGGGCCTAATGTAGCCCACGGGCCTTAAGTTCGACACGTATGATATAGGAGTACTTTTTTTCTTAAATTTTACTAATGCTTCTTTTGTTATAGTGTTTTTTTTTTCAGATGCATAACTTTGATGTTAACATTGCAGTCTTTGTTACATGTAACAATAACCAACACATATTTTCATCTTCTATGAGTCTTGCAGCTAAAGTGAAGTAGATGAAGTACATGAAACAGTTGAAGTAAATGAATAAAAATATTATTGCAAAGGGACAGTAAATAATATTATTTTAATATAATTTTTTTTCACTTCCAGGTTAATGCATTCTACACAAGTGACTTTGCGGTGAAAACCAAGACGTTTCAGTAAATCTATATCATAGATTCTTGGCTGACAGCTGATTGTGCACCATATCATCTTGGCTGACAGCTGATTGTGCACCATATCATCTTGGCTGACAACTGAATGTACACCACGCCATCTTGGCTGGCTGACACCATAATGTACACCACACCATCTTGGCTGACACCTGAACATACACCACATCATTTTGGCTGACATCTGAATGTGCACCACACCATCTTGACTCTCATCTGAGTGTGCAACACACCATCTTGGCTGACACCTTAATGTCTCAACCCAAGTAAAAAAATTTACCAAATTATTAATTAAATAAATTTCTACTAACACTAGGTAGTCCAAACTAAAGAAAAAATGCGTTTTAGGGTCATTTTTCGAAGTTTTCAAAAAAATAATTAACCCTCTTCTAGTAGCGATACAGCAATAAAATGTATATGTGAATAAAGTTTAAGTCTTTATCTGGCGAAATGTGTTACTTGCATGACTGTAACATGTGTTTGAAAGTGTTTTTTCTGTGTTTGAAAAGTTAATTTCTACTAACACACAACTAAAATTTTTAGACTTTTCAATCAACCTGTTCATTGTTTCAATCACTCAAACTTTAACATTAATGGTTTTAAACCTATGCTATTTTTCATTTGTAATTCAAATAAATGTCACCTTGTTGCTGTATGAATGTGCTGCTCCACAAAAACTAATAATATAGACTCTTTAATTACCCTAACCTGTCTTGGCATGAAGACTGAATGATACAATGTATTACTTTGACCAGTTGGTTCAAATAGACTGATGAGCTGAATGAATTACCCTATTGCTCAGTTCACATGATCAAATTCTCATCAAATTTTGGTTCATACATTGTATGCAATTTTTGTATGAAGCCTTGTCATAACTTTCAAATCACTATTTGATCAAATTTTGATGGCATGGAAATTTCTTAAAATCTGTATGATTATGCAACCTCCATATCACTGATGAACAAATACATCAATCTAGGTCACTAGGTCGTGTTTACATTGACTAAGCTAAGTTATCAAAACAACAGCAGCCTCCAAGTAATAATAATGTATTTAATTTAGAAAAAGATGTAATATAAAAATTAGACAATAAATTGGCGAAGGGCATGATGTGATTGAAAGGTATTTATAAATAGGCTTATTACTTGTACAGCATATATACCATAACCCTGTAACTGTAACACTAACTACTTAGTGCTTCCAATTGGATCAGCTCGAGCTGCAGGCAAAGAAAATATTGCTCCGTAACCCTAATTACAAATAACGATTAGAAATTTAATTCTCCTACCCCCACCCCCCTTTTTTGTTTTCAGTGCTATTATAGCAAATGGATGCCCCCTTGATTAAATTAAAAAGTTCAACTTTTTAAATTACTTAACTTAGGAGCAGTATAGGTTAGTTATTATATTGTTGTTCTGTGGTGACCCCTTAGGTCCACTTTTTAATAATTTCCACAGAAAACGTAAAATCTTATTATATTATTGTTTGAGTCATGCTAGAGACATTTTTTTTTTGGGTAGAATTTAGAAAACTTGACTTTAGTTATAATAAATATTTAAATAAGGACCTTCAAATGAGATAAAATCATAGTAAAAAGCTTACATTTCTCAAAAATATTGTTACATTGTACAAGTATAGTAAAGCTCTCCTGAACATTCATAAATAAAAGTTCATTAATAACAAAAATAATTAATATAACTTTTAAATTGATTTAATGGGAATTTTAGGTGCTATTTGACAAGCTATGAGATACCGGTAGTTAAAAAGAGAATTAGCAGTACTCCTCTTCTCAGTCTGATCAACTGCCAGTGGAAAATAGGCCATTAACTATTTCTTTCCATTTCTTCCATTCTCTAGATATCTTCTCCAGCTCTTGACAATTTTTATAACCCGATATATTTTTTTTTGACATCCCTTTACCAAGTTTAGGGAAATCATTCCTGATTTATGTATTAAAATGAACAGACACACTCATTTGTAGTACACTGCATTAGATTTTAAAAATTATATTGAGTACAATTATGTATTCTTTTTATATACTGGTACTCTAATTTAAACTGTAAAAGATAATATTTTAGGGAGTGGTAATCTCCTTTTAAAAATAACGTCCAGATAAAACACCTGATTTAAAAGATACAAATACAAGTTCAATCACAGATTTCACAAGAACTCAGAAACAAATTGGTATAAATTTTATTAAAAAATAAGCAGTGCTGAATGAATTAATCAAAAAGCACTACCATTAGTTGCAGTATTTGCATATTTGAAAATAGGATGTCACAATCATCTTTGACAATAGAAATCTTTTCATTTCATCGTCTCTCAAGTTAGGGTATTGTAAATGTGGCTCTAGTGTGTTTAATAATTTCTGGAGAAAAAAAAGATGCATTTTATTTATTCCTCATAAAAATATATAAAATATATACATTATAAAGTTATCACACAAACACTCATTTTAAAGCATAAACATTTATATTTCCCAGTTATCATATGTAACGTTTATAATGTAATTTTACTTGTAAACGTGAGCTAATGTATTTTATTTCTTCAGCGCAAGTGATGATTTGCCAATGTAACTATCTCATTCACCTTTACAAACGACTGTCTCTTTCTCCGCCAAGAAGTAATAAGGTCCAATGAAAATTACGCAGTACTTTATTAAGATATTTGATAAATACATTACATGGTTCCTTGACATCAGAATTGTTTGAACATTTATAGTTTAATATGAAGAATATATATCCATACATTTACAAAAATGTGTCTAATAATTAATTCATTAAATCCATCTGAAAAATACAACATGTCAACCTTCTCCATTAAAATTATGTCGTTCACTCCCTTCACTCAAGAAAAAATTAATTCTCCATACACTATAAAAATTACTTCCTTTTTTCTCGTGTTTCTATTCTTTTCCTTAAAATCACTTTGCCTTTGTGCCGTGAGAGCAAATGTTAGTGTCCTGTGAAAAAATCCATGTCATATGAATAAGTAACATGGTCTGTTACACACATTACTGATAATAAAAAAATAAATATTAAATAACTATAGTATGGTATGACAATCCACATAAGTTCAATATGTTTTATGTTTTTGTCATTTTCTTTTTTTGTCTTGACCAAAAATCAGCAACAATGTTGTTTTTGCCTTTTATTGATTTTATTTCAATTGATAGAGTATTGAAGACTATCTGTTGATCTTGTTATTGGCTATTCTCTTTTTTTTTAGTGCCATTAATGGTTTATGATCTGTTAAGACACTAAACTTTCTTACTTAGAATTTGATCAAATTTTGAACAAAATCTCAACAAAGAAACCACACACAAAATAGTGCCTTCATACTAAAATTTGACGCATATTGAAGAAATTTGACAGGAATTTGATCATGTGACCTGAGCATTACCCTGTCAGTACATATTAATGTATTTAAAGTTATTGATGTTGTCACAATCTAAAGCTAAATAAATTTAAATATTAACTTAAATTTAAATAACATCACTAGGCAATGTTTCATCTTGTGCATTCATTTCGAACATCGCTGGACAATTATTCAACTTGTGCTTTCATTTAAAAACCTCACTAGACAAAGATTCAATTTATGCATTCATTTCCAACATCACTAGACAATTGAAGAGCACAAATCACTAGAATCACATAACTAGACAAGTGACTAAGAAACAAATCATTATTTACACATGACGAGACAATGGACTATTAATCAAATAACTAGTGACACATCACCGTAAAAGTTACTAACAAACAAATGCTACAGACATGTGTCTAAGGCTGGAAAGCTTAACAATCAAATCATATTTATTACAACACTAATAAAGAATGTACAAAGAACTATATTAATAGTTTTTAGTGAATGAACAAGAGGTGGCTTTGACTGAATGATTGAACAACAGCACATGAGTAGTAAATTTGAATTTTTTTGATGATTATGATAAGAAGGTTTTCACCTATAGCAAGTAATTAGGGGTGGCAAATTTAAAAAAACAAAAGTATGGGGGAGGGATGTCCGATTGAAGCCATTAAATACTTTAAAAAATATTCTATCTTCAAAAGATTGCTTTTGGTATTTTGGTATTATAGTATTTATGACTATTTAAAACAATTTTCAAAGAACAAATAAAAATGTCCCACTAAACATGACATTATTTAACACCAAAAACAGTTTGTAGCAATTAAAAGTTTATGTTCACAATGTGCTTTCAATTCACCAAATGATCCATAACATAAAAAGAAATCCCAGTGTCAGGGGATAAAAGAACCAAGTGGAGCATGACATAAGTATAACTCTAGAATTATCAATTTTACCATTGTCAGAATGTTTGAATTTGAACTTTCTATGTGAGCTCTTTTGAATGATAGCCTGCAAGGTTAGGTAATATGTTCCCAAATCAAAGGTTATTATTTTTTATCAATGCTAACAAGTATAAAGTAACTGACCTTACTAGTAAGGTATAAACTAATTTGAAATTTTAAAAATAATTTAACAATCATAGGGTATAAATCTCTGTTACCATAAATTTCATATCAGTTTATAAATATTAAAAATAGAAAGTATTTTTAATATTTTCTTGATAAATTATTTACAGAAAAATAAAACATTCATTAAATCAAATTTACAACAAAAAAAATTGAAGTTATAATAATAATGTACAGGATATCCCAGAAGACTTCTCTTTATACCTATAAAAAGTCATATACTTCTAATAAAATGTATATTAAAAAGTATTTTAAAAAATGTAAAATTATTTACAGAAAAGTAACACGCGCACAAATAAAATTAAATTTAGCATAAAAGAATTGAATGTTAATTTACTGAATACTAGTAAAATAAATGTCTGAAACAGACATGTTTTTTCTTCCTCGATTTTGCAAAATTACGGTCAAAGGGAAGCAACCATTAAAATAAACAGATTTTTAAAGACATCAGCGATAGCTTCCCATTAATTATAATTTTATTTATTACGATTCAAGAAAGTTACCGTAACTCTTGTCACCTTGGTGAAAGATCGTTTTATACTAAAAGTTTATATTAAAATCCACATTATTTTATTAGCTTTCCTTAGGATAAAGAACTCTTTTGTTCTGGCTCTGGTAGTGTTTCTTTGCTGCATCCATGTACTTGCATCTTTGTAACGGTTGGGGTTATGATGTTGCTATTCTAACAGCTCCTAGCTGATACTGTGGTTTGAATTACTTTTCCTAAATTATAGATAAAGAATAAAGAAGGATAACTTTGTCAGTAATTTTCAAGATACAAAACAAACATCAGTTTTGTTCTGTACTATGTTAAATGTGTGAGGAGGGGGGTACTGCTTGAAGTCAACTACAGAATTTTATATAAAAATAATACTATTCCTTAATCCTTTCCACAGCAATTGGGTGGAGATAGACTGTGATTGCCTATATCTTGCTTGAGTCTCCTTTTAATAACCCTTCTCATACTTGCTGTAATCCACAAGGTAGTTGGAATGAACATCTCTGCCTTGGTGAATGCAACTGTATAAAGTTAGTAAGTTTAAATTATAAAGCATGAGAAAGTGACTAATTTTTTTTGGGGAGTGGGGAGGGGAGGGGGGTTGTAATATTTTTTTTCTACAGTCCCAAGCATAATTTAGTAAAAGGAAAAAACATCTAAACTGGCTTATGAACATTTTTGTTTGAATGTTCTTTTTTGATTATTTGAGTCTGTGTAGTCCATAAAATTAATTTTTAAATTTTGAAAATAAATAAATATTCTGAATCCATTTGGGTACCGGTACTAACAATAATAACATTAACATGTATTCAACGTAACAAATCATTTCAAAGTAGAACAGTCACATGTACGCATGGAAAATAGGGGCTTTGCATCTCAGCTTTGAATTGTCTTTGCAAATATAAATATGTCTTAATAAATTTGCTGAGTTGAAGTTGTTTGGGCAGCTGTTTGAAATGTTTGTAAAGATTTCAAAACACTGGCGATGTTCTGCCTCATAATATCTTGATGCGTACGGATAGATCGCCTCTACTTGCGGAAATGTGCAATGTCAATATTGGCTGTCTGTAATTGGCTGCAGTGGATGTCAAGTCAACAATTTTGAAAAACACAACCAAAGGCCATCTTTTACTTTTTTGTATTCACAGAGAACATCTTAGCCATTTGGTCCATGGCATATTTGCCTCCTTTGATTTTGTTATCTCTGGTTTCTTGCTTCCATAACTGGACATTTGTGTATTGTGTTCAGGAGCAATACAATTTTCTGCTCAAGCTCTGGTTTTTTACAAGGTTGTTTCCTGTCTGAACAAAAACCCTGATTTTTTTGAGGAGCAGACATTATTATTGGGTAGGAACATCTTGCTCCATTTCACTGTTCCAACTATAGGGTGAGTCTGTTCTCTGCCATTGGTTTTGCAAGTTGTAGGGGAATGAAATAATAGGCTGTTCTGAAATTGTGGCTACTTCCAATGAAGTTTCTTGTGAGAGAAATCACAATCTCTGGGGATATTCCCATATTTCTCTTTGCTGGCAGGGCATTTACGTTTTATTTGAAGAGATATGGGCAGCTCTTTATTTTTATTCCATATTTTTCGGGCTTGCATGGCATATATTGAATAAATCTGCACTGACCTCTGCAACCAACCAGTTGTCCACTTACTGTGATATTCTCTCCAGGAACATAATACTGTGATGTTCTCTCCAGGAACATAATACTCAGGAATGCTTCTCAAACATCTCTTATGGGATCAAAGATGTCACGAGCCAGAAAGGATTGATCAACCATCCTTGTTGGATCAACCATCCTTGTTGTCAAAGCAAATATGAATCAGAAGTTTGCAGAATCTCTTTATTAAAAATGCTGCCCTAAAAAGAGGATTTCCATCAACAAGGCTAAATAAAAATTCCACTGAAATGCTGTTCAGATAAAGAGCGCCAGTGTGTAGTAGGCTTTTATTTAGATCTCATCATTTATTTGCCATTTGTCTCATTTCAATTTCTCACCTTCCCTGTTGGTGCAGTCCACTATTGTTTGCGTCATTTTATAATAACAGTATACAGAAAAATTGCTTCAGTGGGAGATCTATGAAGGGAGTTCAGTTTCAAGTCAATTAAATCATGCCACATATTAAAAAAGAAAAACATAAAGAGAGCCATTTACTGTGATATAAGACTATGGGGGTAACCCATCCAGTTGCTAGGAATTACCAGAAACACTTTTTTCCCATTATTATAAGTGTACGGTTGTGCTATACCCAGTCACTTGGGACAGGGTATACTAACTATATGTTATTTGGGAAAGTGTTAAATGATATTTCAC
>CAXITT010000748.1:352457-362905 GCA_964033795.1 Lymnaea stagnalis | reverse complement strand
TTTAGTTTAAATTTTTTTTTTAACGCAATATTTTTTTTTTCAAAATAGTATTTTGGGTTCAAAAAAAAACTTTGAGAAAATTTTAACAGGTGAACTGAAAAAAAAAAAAAAAAGATTCGACCAAATTTCCGTTAGATCTAATGTCCGTCGATCAATTTTCCGTCGACGAAATTTCTTTCAAACAAATTTCCGGTAACCTACATGCACACGGAAACAAAGGTTGCTAAGCAACTACCTGTAGGGCGGAGTAGGTGTGGTGCGGTAAAACCAAATGGTTCTTTCGCGTCTGGGGTCTGTTGACGACGTCACCTGAGACCATTTCAACCACCGGCACGTTCAAGTATTTGGTCACTTTGAGGACGGCCGAGACTGTGGGATCCCGTGACATTGTTAAAACACCTGAAATAAAAATTAATCAGACATTTCATTTACTCTGGCCGGGGGGGGAGGGGGGGGAGAAAAGGGGGGGGGGGGGGGGAGGGGGGAGGAGAGAGAATGGCAACGGGATATTAAAAGAGGAAAATTAAAAAAAAACTATTTAAAAAATCATTTAAGAGACACTTAAAGACATTTTTCTTTAAATAGATTTTATGACATCCGAGCGCTTTGGGCGTGCTAAAGTCGCATGGACACAATTACTTTATAAGTAATCAATCATCAATCAATCCATCAATCCTACGGGATAATTTAAAAAAATTGACTTTTTCTATCAACACACACAATCATGACACTCAGATATAGTTTTCAGACATAGAAAAAAATATATATTGTTTATAAAAACAAAGTCCATCTTTTCACAATATTTCACACTTCACTTTAAAAAAATATATATATATTTATATAATAAAGATATGTTTCTTTTCACGAACCCTTTCCCCTACATTAGTTGACTAAAATTTGGTTGAATAAATTTCCTTTAAAAAAAAAATGTGCAGTATCTAACAAAAAGTGGATAAAAAAAATGTAATGACAAATCGCTGAAAGAAGAAACGAACCAATGACTTCATGATGTTTGATGACGTCAAGTATTTGATGAACTGTGACATCGGTCGTGTCGCAAGCTGAATTAACTGAAAAAAAAAAATATGAACAGATAAATAATTGAAACCTTCTTTTTTTGAGTGCATTATTGACAAGGGGAACAAATCTATATAAATAAATAAAAAAGAAAGAAGGTGAAAAAAAGAGAAATAGAAAGAAAGAAAAAAAAAAAAGAAAGATAGAACAACGATCAAATGAAACATTTTGACAAATTTGGAATGACGAACACCAACACTGAAAAAATGTAAAGTTTAACCACTAAAAGAGACTTTTCTCCATTAAGAAACTTAAATGTAGGCCTATATATATATATATATATATATATATGAATTTCATTTACTCCATCAGGCCTAAGTTCTTTGAAAAGTTTATCCTTTGCTTGGAAAGCCATTTTTTAAAGCGAAAAATATCACAACTTTTTAAAATATCGTAGAAAATGAGCCCCTAAACGCACCGCGTTCAAACTAGTATCAAAATTAATGCCGAAAACGAGGCTTTCTTCCTGTAGAAATATTGTAAAACCGCGCATTAATATATATATATATTATTTCGTTTCTGAAATCAAATACACGCTGTATTTAAAAAAAAAAGATAACAGTACTGTTTTATAACACTCCTTTTTATGCGACAATAACACAAAATAAAATTTTTATTTTAGGTGATGTATAACTACGGACAAAATTAGATATTTCATAGAACCTTTTTATTATTTAATTTTTTAAACTTACATTGGGAGAACGGTCTAAGGTAGGTAATGAATGATTTGTTTACGATTCTTGAGTTGTGGGTCTTTGTCAATTAAAAAAACAACAAACAATTGAAATTATAGAAATAGAAGAGCACCAGTTGAATGCGGCTTTGACTTTTGGGGGATTGGAGAATTTTTACTGAATGTTATATTTGCTATTTATTTAATCAATATAAATAGATATCTCAGTAAGTTAGATGTGCTTTGTTGAGACGGTGTTATTGATGGTGATATAGGAAATAGCTGCTGAAGAGAGAAGGAAGAATAAATTGTGGCAATAGAGAGAAGAAAAGAGAGGAAGGGTGAGATGAGAGAGATAGGGAGAGAGGGAATTAGGGAGAGAGAGTTGAGATAGATAGACAGAGAGATAGAGAGGTGAGAGAGAGGTTAAAAGAGAAAGGGAGAGAGAATGGGAGATTTAGGGAGAGAGGGCTATCTAGAGACAGGGGGAGGGATATGGAGAGAGGTGAAGAGATAGGTATCTATATGAGATAAACAGACAGACAGACGGACGTCCGTCCGTCCGTGATGGGTGGATTGTTGGGTGGGTGGGTGCATGGATGGATAGGAAGGTGCTGGTGACACTTGGCTAGTGGATAATTGAGACATTGGACATAAAATGAGGATTCTTTGCGGGGGGGGGGGGGGCATGACGTCACTTACCTAGCGTAATGAGGAAGTGTTGACTGAAAGTCGCATTGACAATCTCAGTAAACCTCTTGACGTTCGCTTGGAACTCTTCGGAGTTATCGTGCTTGGCCGATGGCTGGCTGCACTTCTCCGCGGTGGTGTCCGTGACAACCACCAACACAACATCACAGCGCGTGAGTGCCGTCAAGATGAAGGCAGTGAGTAGAGGCAAGACGCACATCTTGGAGGTCACCACAAATCACGTGATAATTGCTCTCGCGTCTGATTAATCATTGTAAAACGTTGCGCCACAGTGACGCTCATTGGACTTAAGTTTGAAAACAATTTGAAGAGTCTTACATGGGTCCAGATTTTTGCGACTATACGTAAATTTTAAGGATGCAATTCATTTAAGAAGAACTCAAAGGACTATAATTTTGAAGTAAATGTTACGCTAAGGCAACGCTTGATCAAAATCAAATAAATTTGAACTGTAAAAAAAATTAAAAAATGATGTTACATAGTTGTTATTAAAACTTCCATTATTAAAAATAATAATAATAGTGATGGATCACAAAATATAAGAAAAAAAAAAAAAGAAGAAAAAAAAATGCAATGGCTGCCCAATTTATTTAATTTATTTTAATTTTACATGACCTTATTATTTTTAATTTTTTATTTTGTGTGTGTTTGACGTAGGCCTATATTTGTTCGAACTTAAAATAAGTCTCATTAAAACTTTTTTAAACTCTCTAACACACATCACGCTGAAAAACAACAACAACAAAAAACTATGTTGAGATGACGCTCCAAGACAAACTCTATGAAAAAGCAGCTATCAACATTGCTTGAATCGAAACATCAAACTCCAAGTCCTAGCTGGTTATCTGAGGGGCACACACACACAAAAAACATAGATACATATTCACAGACAAGCAACAACATTGACACACACAATCAAACAAACACAGAAATATGGACACACAATCACAGTATTCACAGACTCACATACACACAAACACTGANTTGCCGGTTTGAGTGAGTTTCGCCCCACAGTTTTACACCGGATTAAACAATGCAGCAATCATGTCCTCTCCAAAGTTGGCTAATATTGGGTTTAACACAACACTCGGTGAACACTTCTGCCAGATAAAAGAGCTTGAGCCCTCACCGGCACTCTCAAATATGGAGTGCCCCCCCCCCCCCCCGGGGGTGGGTGGAGGGTTCATTCGTTTCGTGTCATTTAAATTTTTTATTTTTCACACTTCTTTCGTTTTTTTTTAGAAAAAATGTCATCAGCACATTACATTCGTCTTTCTCACACACAGATTTTTTTGTCATGGATACCAATTCAGATACACATGGACTTTAAGATTTCAGTGTGAAACCATTCTACAACCGATCAGAGAAACTTGTATCTTTATCGATATTGCTGTTTTAAAAAAAAAAAAACTACTTTTCAGCAATCAAAAACACTAGATCGGCTATATCCATCTGCAAAACCCTCTCTAGTAGTCAGTAGGAAAATATTGCCGCTCAGCAATATTTAAAAAAATGTCCTACTTGGGGCGGACCGCCCCCTCCGCACCTATTCCCACGCCACCGTGACCCACACACCAGATCCATTAAATAGACCCCCTGCCCCCCCCCCCCCCCCCCCCAAAAAAAAGAGAGCCACTAATTTTACGAAAACACATGATAACCACTTGGTTGACCCTTACATCTGATCCACTTTATAAACCCACCCATCAGACCCATTCCGTTGACCCACACAGCCCAACCGGACCACGCAACCCCTTCTCAAAGTCCCACGGAGCAGACGCTAGGCCTCCAAAAGAGGCGAATATTGCCCAATTTTCCCCGGCCATCATCTCCCATCAGCAGCCCACCGTTGTGCACGCTGTGAGACCGCACGAGTGTTTGCCAGTGATGCCCTAATCTGTTTGCTGCCGTGTTCGGACGCCCTGTGTTGTTGTTTAAAAAAACAAAAACACCAAACACATTTAAGTTGAAGCTCGAGCTTAAACAGAAGGTCAGCGCGGAGCTTGTTTTCGTCCCATCCGCCAATGGGTTGGTAGGACGAAACCCCACACACGATGTTATAAGAGGGTTATCGTTTACATACAACAGATGATTGCTACTGACATTTGTGCTCGAAAGTGTGAATATGTTTCAAATCTCTTGCTTTGAAATTTCTTACCTATTAACAAGGTGATAGTTTAAAAAAAACCTGTTTTTAGGGGTCCTCTATCGTTTCATCCTTGTCATTAAAATTCGTTGATGATATCAGACAATCTGAGAGCTGAACAGTTCTGTCAACCATGGATGGCTCTCCTTTTGCCAGTGCCATCACGTGACAATTGGAGGCCTCTTTCCTCAAATGTCATCAGTGTCAAATCCCACCCATGTCATCAACCACGCCCATGTCGTCAATGTCAAACCACGCCCATTTCATCAATGTTAAACCGTGCCCATTTGAAAGCAGACCCGTACTATTTCTCCTGGCTTTAAGCACCGCGAATTAAAATCATACATGAGAATGAGAGTCTAATTATGGACTTATAGTATGATGTTATGGCCCCTGAAGAATTCAATAAATTACCTCGCATTGACAAACGCAATCTCTAAAGTCTATAGAAAACCCCAACAACTGTTTCATGAATCCTTCTGGCCTCAGTCAGCAACTCACAACGATCGTGCATTGAGGGTCCATCGCTTCAAAGATTTAACCCAGTTCTTTTCTTTTCATTTTTTTTCTTAAAGGATCCCTAAACCAAATCGCACCTGTGACTCCAGCCTTGAAACGTTAACAAAAGCAAACAACTTATAGGTGCGTTATTTGCACCACCTGTTTGGACAAACAAACATGGCTTGTTATAGTTTTTAAGTTTTCTTTTTAAAAACTGTCAAAGACAAAGTTCCCCAAATTTGAAAGATGGAAATTTTTTTTCGAAGGAAACATACAATTTTTAAAGATATTTTGTAAATGAGAAATGGGAAAAATGTACGCTTTAAAATCAAATAAATCCCCCCCCCCCTTTAAAAAAAATCATTTAATTTCGAACCAATTTCTCAATCGAACAACATTTTTTTATAACAATTTCCGTTATACATTTTTTAATGATTTTTTTTCTTCGTATTTCACTCTTCAATCGTCCTTCTATCTTCTCGTAGCTGAAATGTCCCTAAATAAAAATCCTCAGGATTGTATACATCCAGTAGTTTCTGGATGACTTAAATGCTAAAAACACGTCCCAAATGTAGGATGTTCCCATTATGTACCAGTGGTTTAATGTTTAAATTAAAAGTTCACAACAAAATTGAAAAAAAAATTAATAAATAACTAATCCCTGCTTACAATCCTTGTCTATGATGTAGACTGTCTGAGGGATCACGTTTTTCACGAGGTCTCCAATGGCAAGTGAGCTAAAGGAAGGATCATCATCATCAGTGGCGCTATAGCAGCCCATTTAGGGCCCTGGCCTGCTTCACCACATCCTTCCATTCGGATCGATCCATGGCTTAATGCCTCCGAGCGCAAACCCCCAACTCGTGTAAATCCAGCTCTACATCGTCGATCCATCTCCTGCCTATATACGACTTATGCTGCTCTACAACCTGGCATCCTTTCAATATGTCCTGTCCAGCGCAGGCTGCTGAAGAAGGGATACGTTTATTAAAATCGAATTCCCAAGGACCTCTGATATATGTATGAAATGAATTTGTTTGAAGAAAAATACTTTAAAAAAAAAAAATGATGGATACGAAATCCATTTACATTTAAAAACTAGACAACATTGTATGACAAACCAAGAACATATCGCTTTCAGTTTGTTTGAAAGTGCAGGCTCTACACCACTTACTTATTCGCAAATCAAAGGTTGTGTCTTAAGAATATACATTTGGCTAATCCATTTTAAAAAACGCCTTTTACCAGTAATAGGAAAATCGCGGCTAGCAAGCCGCATGCGGCTATTTAGCGACCTGAGTGCGGCTCGGCCAGACGGCCACAAATCAGTTTTGGGTCCGAAAAACATGGTTCTTGACAGGTTCTTGAAAAGAAATGTGGCCCTGATAAAAAATTTAATCGTCCTGCTGCGGATTTTTGGCTTTTTTGGCCGACCACTGCTTTATACTAATAGCTTCTTTTTATTGTCACTTACCGTTAGACAGGGGGTAAAGTCAAAAGGAAGGGGGGGGGGAGATAACATTGAGGAAACGTTCCCAAGGATCCCCCACCCCCAACACACACACTTTTTTTTCCAAAATAAAAATAAATATATATTACGGTAAATTAGACAAAGAATAATGCAAAAACTATATAAATTATGAATGTTAACATTTTGTATCACAAGAAATCTTGTTCACGTATCTCACCCTTCCCCAGCCCCCCAACCCAACTCAATATATACATATATAAAATAAATGATTCCATATTGATAATCTGTCACAACGAACTAACTTGCATTGTAATGTGGTGTGCCCGTGGGGCAGCTCGAGTTTGTGACGCCCCGGGTGGTCCTAGCGTTTCGTGCCCCCCCCCCCCCAACCTCACGGAATCCGCGAAACATAACGGTCAACGTCGAACAAAAGTTATACATATTGTATAAAGTGCACCGAAGAAATGCCGCCTGGGGCGCAACTACGCCCTCCCACCCGTTTCATCCTAAGCCATTGGGGTGAGCTCACATTTAAAATGTTGTTGATCATGGTCCAGGGTATATTTTTTTGTTATTTGCTCTTGGTCTAGCAGAGACAGAGAGAGAGAAAGAGAGAGTATAGGAGAGGGAGAGGGAGAGAGGGAAGATAGAGCGGAAGAGAGAAAGAGAGAGAGGGAGAGAGAGAATCGAGAGAGAAGCGAGAGAGAGAAGCGAGAGAGAGTTGGGAGAGCGAGGGGAGAGACAGAGAGAGAGAAAAAAGAGAGAAAGAGAAAGAAGGAGAGAGAGAGAGATAGAGAGACGGGGTAGAGAGAGTGAGAATGAGAGGGAGGTGGAGAGGGGAGAGAGATTGAGAGAGAAAGGGAGATAGGGAAAAAGCGGGAGGGAGGGAGAGAGATTGAGAGAGAAAGGGAGATAGGGACAAAGAGGGAGGGAGGGAGAGAGTGTTTGTGGGGGTGTGGAATATGTGCACTTTTAATGCTATGATGCCTTGAAATACACAGATGTTAAATCAGCGGTTCTCAGCCTGTGGGTCGCGACCCCCTTGGGGGTCGAACAACCCCTTTCCAGGGGTCGCCTAAGACCATCGGTAAAAACATATACTCTACAGTAATGAATTAGCACCGAAAATAATTTTGTGGTTGGGGGCTCGCCCCAACATAAGGAACTGTAAGTAAGGGTCGCGGCATTAAGAAGGTTGAGAACCACTGCGTTAAATGGCACTTAAAGAAACATGGAACCTGCCCCCTCCCTTCCCCCAATTATAGAGGAACAGCAAGAAAAAAAAATAATTGAGGAACACTGTTCTACAATAGTACGGCAATAATAATAATACAAATAATCATCATCACACTAAAATGCCGAAAAGAGGAGAACTCCGCTAAAGTATTTACCATTGATTAACTCCTCATTTGATCAGGGGAAAAAAAGGAGGGGAGAATATTTGGGAGGGGGGGCATAAAACAAAAGACAAGATGAAAGGGAGATCAGCTCAGAGTTTAATAGAATGGAAAAAATTGGAGAGAACTCTGGATTAGGGGCGGGGGGGGGGGGCGATTGTTTGGAAATGGATGGAAAGTGGAGCTATATTTAACATGTCTGGATGAAAGGAGAAGGAAAGGAGGGATTGGGGGGTGGGTGGGGGTAGTCGAGAAGTCCAAGTCAACAAATTCTAAAAGGGGGGGGGGGGCGATTGTTTGGAAATGGATGGAAAGTGGAGCTATATTTAACATGTCTGGATGAAAGGAGAAGGAAAGGAGGGATTGGTGGGTGGGTGGTGGTAGTCGAGAAGTCCAAGTCAACAAATTCTAAAAACCCGTGTGAAGTGGCGGGGGAGATTGTGGAGGGCTTCTAGAAGTCAACCCGTGATTTTTTTTTCCTTAGAGAAGGGATGGGGAGGAAAATCTATAACCTGGTGTGACATTGGCGGAAAGGCCGTGACACAGAGAAGACATTTTGGGGTGGGGGGGTGGGGCGCTAGGCTGAAACAATACCAACGCGACTGAGACACTTACAAGAAGCAGTTCCATCTCTGACTTTTTTTTTTTTTTTTTTGTAAGGTTGGTGGCTGTGACTTTTTTCCTGTGACTTTTTTCCTGTGACTTTTTTTTCAGTCACTTTTTTCCTGTCACTTCTGTGTTTTTTTTTTTTCTTTTTTTTTTTTTCCTGTCACTTTTTTTTCTGTGAGTGTTTTTGCTACCACTTTTTTTTTTTTTTTTTTTTTTTTTTTTGTAAGGTTGGTGGCTGTGACTTTTTTCCTGTGACTTTTTTCCTGTGACTTTATTTTCAGTCACTTTTTTCCTGTCACTTCTGTGATTTTTTTTTTCCTTTTAGTTTATTTCCTGTCACTTTATTTTCTGTGAGTGTATTTGCTACCACTTTATTTCATGTAACTTTATTTCGGTCACTTTTCTCCTGTGACTTTTTCCTCCGACTTTATTTCATGTGACTTTATTTTCTGTTTCTTTATTTCCTGTTTCCTTTTTTTCCTGTTACTTTCTTTCCTGTCACTTAATTCTTGTCACTTTTTTCCTGTCACATTTTTTCCTGTGCCTTTTTTTCCTACAATCGGTGTTACGTACCGTCTTTGTAAATTTAATATTTCTTAAGATTTGCCTCGTATGATGAACAATACGTTACAAAAGACTGGGGAAAAAACAGTATACAACGAAAATCTGTACCGAATCTAGTGATATTAACAATATTCTTTTTAATTATGCTATTAAATGTATATGAAGAATACCAAATCAAATAGATTTTAAAAAAAAAGTTTTAACTTGCACCAAGGCATATGAATAAGTACACTCCTCGAAAGATACAAATATTAATTTTCACACACGCACACGTGAAGAGAACAATCTTGTGTGTATATTACGTCTCGTAAATGTCTATGAAAACTAGTACAGAATCTCTGTTCCCGGAAATTTGTTTGAAAGAAATTTCTTTGACGGAAAATTGATCGACGGAAATTTGATCGAACGGAAATTGGTTCGAATATTTTTATCAGTTCACACGTTAAAATTTTCGTCAGATTTCTTTTTGAACGCACCGTACTATATAGTAATAATACTGCTTCACCCGATAGCATTTTTTTAGAACAAATAGAACGTATGCAACCTTTTCCCAATGAAGGGAGGGGTTGGGTTGGTGAAACGCTAAACATTTAATCGGTGACGTCAGTATAAAAAAAGGGGGTTGGGTGGAGAGACAAGATGTGGTCGCCCCAGCGCTACGTTGAAGTAAAATTAAGGGAACACACGGGCTATAACAGTTGGCGTTTGAACAAAGTCATATGACTCAAACTGAACTGACTTGACTTTTTTTTTTCCTCCTGCTCTCGAAATGTGGACAATCTCTTCACAAAACCTTTGACACATTTAATCGTGTACGATCCACGCGACACCATCTCAGACGCGATGGACACATCTGGTCCAGGGCAACAATGACATATGACATGGGTGACAGACGTGTATGACGTCATCATGTACCCCCAGGAAGAAAAAAAAAGTTGGGGGGGGGGGATGATATTTACTGAGAGATCCAATTGTCCCCATCCAGCTTTTTGCGACATATCAAGAAGGAGAAAAGAATTCAGCCAAGCCATTTTTTTTCCCCTTGTTTTTTCCCCCCCTCGTGTATCTCTGTTTTTCCCCTCCGTCTCTACTTGTAACTAGGGAAAGTCAATGAGTGAACTTGACGACCTCGACAGTAGCAAGTTTTGATTGAACTCTGTCGTCTTGGCGTGAGGGCCGGGAATAAAATGGAAGAGGAGGTTGGAGTTAACAAAAACTTCTTTTTTTTTCTTCTTTTTTTTTAAATGAGAAGATGGAGAAATTATTTGAAGGGAGGACAAAAAAAAAAGGGGGGGGGGG
>CAXITT010000748.1:280238-352367 GCA_964033795.1 Lymnaea stagnalis | reverse complement strand
GGGGGGGGGGGGGGGGGGGGGGGATGCGGACCGCACCGGGTGACACCAACCCTAGCTACGCCACTGCTGTCAACGCTTTATCATAATTATTTTTCTTTGGTCCCTCAAATGGAAGATTAGCACTTTTTTTTTTTTTTCTGCGGTAGATTCCATGTGATGTTCAGAGCTGATCCAAAGGACAATACCTTCATTCCTATAAGATTGATCTTTATCAACATACGACGGTTCCTCGGGACACCGTAAGGATTTCACTGGATCAATCAGTGCAAGAGGTAAGCGTGTTGCCAAGGTGAGAAAGGGGTGGGTTAAAGAAGGGAGCATGGCCCGGCATATTTGGGGGGGGGGGGCGGGAGTTGCTGGCTTTGAGCAGGGGTAGTGGTGGGCTTTTTTTTGGGGGGGGCAGGGGCTGTTGGGTTGGGGCAGAGACGGTTGATTCATTAAGGGTCGGGCCCCGGGAACACACCTGACCTGGAGTTTAACTTAAGATATTAAAGGCCTGCTGCATCGAGTTTGAAATATTGATGTTAATTACACTACACATGTTGTTTGTACTAGTGTTTGGGGGGCTGTGATTGGTACTAGATTTTGGTGCTATTGTTTGATACTAGTGTTTTGATACTATTGGGTTTGGTGCTAGTGTTTTACTCTAGTGCTTAGTACTATTGTTGCATACGTGTGTTTGTTAACTTTGTTTGTTACAGTTGTGTGGTACTAGTGTTCGGTACAAAGGTTTGGTAAAATTGTTTGATGCTAGTGTTTTTTGGTAAAATTGATGTGTGCAATTGTTTGTTTAATAGTGTTTTGTGCTTAACAATCTGTATAGTATGAAAGAGCAAATAACACCTCCCCTAGCATCTTCACAAACTTGCTCCCGACCCAGCCATCCTCCCCCCACCCACAGACCACCCACCCACCCTCTCCCCAATAGCCAATTCAGACCGCTCCCAAACTTGAACATTCCACACACCACTATGTTTACCATACCTTTGCATAAATAAGCAATTCTGGCGTGTCCGCGATCTGAGCCGGTCATCGTTTGATTGGTGTGGCTCTCCAGTGGCCGGCACTCAGCGGTCCCCTCTCATATTTCGTCTAATCCCCACCGGGCCGCGATAATTGATCACCGTCAGATCCCCTTAGTCTGACGACGTTATAGAGAAGAATCGATTCCGTATATACTTGTTAAAAAAAAAAAAAACCAGTCCATCCTAGAAGTAATCGATTCTCACACATCTCCAGCGAAGGGTGGCCGAGGGCACCAGTTTTGAGGAAGTATGAATCTTGTGCTAACCATAGAGCAGAACTAGAGAAGCATAGAGATTTTAAAGGGATAGAAAAGCTCTCCGTAATGTCATCAAACAATGAAACGGTTGTGCGTGGAATTTTGAAACACTTAGTCCTTTGTAAATTTGGAGTGCTCTACAACACGGTCTTGCATTTCCAGGTCCTTTATAAGAGTGATAAATGGAGGACTGCGTTCATTTATCATAACACAGAACATAGATGTAATTGACGATACATAAATCATGTCACGAGGGGACAGTTCATGGACAGTGCGACAACGTGTGACGATAGTATGCACTTGTAAAATTGTTAGTTTTTAATCATTTTTAAAGAATTTATTTGCATATTAAATTATATTTAGACGCGATATAAAAGGAATCACACCTGGTTCTGAAACGCTACCCTAAATTGGTCGTGCTGTTCATGAAATGAGACTGGTAAGATGGAGGTCGAGGCTTCCGATTTTTTTTTTTGTTGTTGTTGTTTTTTTTTTTTAAAGCAATTAAAAATGACTTGATTAAACAAAATATCAAGCATTTTTTTTAAACAGTTCTAACAGCAGTGATGCGGTAATATTTTGAAGAGGGGCAGTCCTGACATCACCAAAATCTGATCCTGACATCACCAAAATCTGATCCTGACATCACCAAAATCTGATCCTGACATCACCAGAATCTGATCCTGACATCACCAAAATCTGATCCTGACATCACCAAAATCTGATCCTGACATCACCAAAATCTGATCCTGACATCACCAAAATCTGATCCTGACATCACCAAAATGTAATACCATCACCAAAATCTGATCCTAGCATCACCAACATCATGCCCCCAACATCTGTTCCTTACATCACTAACATCTTGTCCTGACATCACCAACATATGATTTTAACATCACCAACATATGATTTTAACATCACCAACATATGATTTTAACATCACCAACATATGATTTTAACATCACCAACATATGATTTTAACATCACCAACATATGATTTTAACATCAACAACATATGATTTTAACATCAACAACATATGATTTTAACATCACCAACATATGATTTTAACATCAACAACATATGATTTTAACATCACCAACATATGATTTTAACATCACCAACATATGATTTTAACATCACCAACATCCTATCCCAACATCTGATCCTGACATCACTAACATCTGATCCTGACATGACTAGCATCTCATCCTGACAGAAGCTGATCAGAAAACCAACGCAACTTTACGTGTTCCCCCCTTGTTACAACAAACGCTGTTTTTGGTGTTCCTACAGATCGCATTACGTCCCTTGTCACCCCAACATAATTTATTTACCAGATGAAAGCGCCGTCACGGGGACGCCCCCCCCCCCGCCCCTCCGACAACCGGCAAATTTCATTACTAACTTTATTGATTTTCATTGCTATGGAACATAATCTAGGTCTGTTTGTTATTGATGTACGTCCCACAGGTTGTCATCCTCGCTGCCTGTTGATCCCACTCCGAATTTCGTCCAAGATTCGACGTTTGATTCATGCGGTAGCAGACGACATGCATGGGGGTGGGAGGGGGGGTGAGTGTGCCCCACCGCTGTGACTCCAAGAAACCCTTCAGTGGAATTTTCGGGACAGGATGGACAGGATGACGTAAAACAAGCACACGTTCACGTGAATGGCCGTCTTTACAGTATCGGAGGGCCTGGACAAAGTAATGTACTGAGGCGTCCTGTTCCCCTCTATCCTATTAAAGCAAGGAAAAGCATCTGGGGCCCATATGCCTATACCAGCGGTCGGAAAACTCATTAGTCAAAAGAGCCCCCAAAAAATCAGCAGCAGGGCGATTTAATTTTTTTGTTTGGAGAGCCAAATTTCCTTTTTTAGGACCCCTGTTAAGAGCCATGTTTTTCGGAGTCGGTTTAAACTAGCTGCTAAACATTAAATAAAACCAGATTATAATAATAATAAACTTAATTATTGACTAAAAATACACACCACGTATTTAATGTGAACTCTGATCTTACATAATATCCTTGGACAATTTTGGTAAGTCTGGTTTGTATGTCGTTGTTTTTTTAAAATTCAGGCAGGGTTCCAGATTGTCATCAGTAAGACGTTTTTTCAATTCACTCTTGCTGAGGTTCATGCTAGGAAATGATTGTTAGCAGCAATACGTAGAGCCGAAGAGCCGCACTCAGGTCGCTAAATAGCCGCATGCGGCTCGCGAGTCGCGATTTGCCGACCACTGGCCTATACGTTGTGACCAGTGTTTCTTTCAGAAAAATGTCTGGATCCTTGGACTTCATTTTTTTTTTTAAATTGACGGTTTTTCTCAAACTAATACCCAAAAAAGTAAAAAACCAAAATCATATTGATTTTAAAATAGAAAATACCGGTGTACAAAAAGATCGGGAAACCTGCTGGCCGCTGCACTTTGAAATAAAATAGATAAGCAAAAAGATAATTCAGTGTTCATTAAAAATACAGGCAGCTGGATGCTCCTAGAAGCGTGAGCACCCACTAGAAGCGTGAGGACTCACTAGAAGAGTGAGGCCTCCCTTGAAGCGTGAGGCCACCCTAGAATTATGAGGACCCCTAGAAGCGTTAGGCCACCCTAGAAGCGTGAGGCAACCCTAGAAGCGTCAGGCCCCCTAGAAGCATGAGAACCCAAAGAAGCGTGAGGCCACCCTAGAAGCGTGACGACCCCCTAGAGGCCCCCTAGAAGCGTGAGGCCCCTATAATCGTGAGGCCACCGTAGAGGCCCCCTAGAAGCGTGAGGCCCCTATAATCGTGAGGCCACCTTAGAGGTCCACTAGAAACGTAAACCCACCCTATAATCGTAAGGCCACCGTAGAGGCCCCCTAGAAACATGAAGCCCCTAGAATCGTGAAGCCAACCTAAAGGCCCCTTAGGAGCGTGAGGCCACCCTAGATGCCCCCTGGAAGCGTGAGGCCACCCTAGACGCCACCCAAGAGCGTGAGGCCACCCTAGAATCGCGAGGACCCCAAGAAGCGTGAGACCCCTTAGAGGCGTGAGACCACCCTAGAAACCTAATCCCCCTAGGAGCGTGAGGCCACCCTAGATGCCCCCTGGAAGCGCGAGGCCACCCTAGACGCCACCCAAGAGCGTGAGGCCACCCTAGAATCGCGAGGACCCCAAGAAGCGTGAGGCCCCTTAGAGGCGTGAGGCCACCCTAGAAACATAAAGCCTCCCTAGAATCGTGAGGCCAACCTAAAGGCCACTTAGAAGCGTGAGTACACCCTAGATGCCCCCTAGAAGCGTGAGGCCTCCCTAAAAGCGTGAGGACCCCCAAGAGCGTGAGGCCACCCTACAAGTGTGAAACTACCCTAGAAGCGTGAGGCCATCCTAGAAGCGTGAGGCCACCCTAGAAGCGTGAGGTTACCCTGTGCGTGAGGCCACCCTAGAAGCATGAGATCCCATAGAAACGTATGTTCCAGGGCGACTATCCACTGTGCCATAGTTGGTGGGTGAACTATCCACTGTGCCATCGTTGGTTGGTGAACTATCCACTAGCCAATAAGACGACACGGTTGACATGGCTCCAACGAACTCATCTATAAATAGTACAAATGTCGCCATCATGGTCTAAATTCGAAGAAAAACAAAAAGTCTCTATCGTTTCGGTTATATATAAGTCAAACATCAGTAAATTGACCAAACACGACGTCATTTACAGTACAGTCGAACCCACTTATCTCGACCACGGTTAACTTGCCCACCCTGTTATGTCGACGTTTTTGACGTGGAACCTCCAAATTCTCTCTTTGTCTTAGCATTTTCTCCTTGGTTTTGTCGATTTTTTTCATGTCGCCGAACAAATGGAGGCCATAATTGCCACGTATCCTCGGTTATCTTGATCCCCATGACTAATCACCGGCTCTTGAACATGTATACAACAGAAACGTACCTACTTCAAACTGTAGTCATTGAAATCAAATGACAATATCGTTATCCATGCAATAAACTTGGCACAGCAAGAAGCGAGGAGCGAGAGGTATGCATACAAAAGAGAGAGGTCGTAGAACATGTTCTGTTTAAGCCAGTGGTTTTCAACCTTCCTAATGCCACGACCCAGTTTCTCGTGTCGTTGCAACCCTCGCCACACAATTATTTTCGTTGCTACTTCATAGCTGTAAGGATATGTGTTTTCAGATGGTCTTAGAGCGAACACTGGGAAATTGTCGCGACCCACAGGTTGTGAACCGCTGGTTTAAGCGAACCGGCGTGTCGCTTAGAGGCTTTCACACGTTTTTACACGTAGATTTTTTTTTTAAACCCAGAATCCGTATTTGAGTAAACTGAACTGGCGAATCCGGAGCGAGAGAAAATGAAAACTCGCGAATCCGGAGCTGAAAATTATTTAGCCTCACGAATCCGGAATTCCGGAATATTACGGAAAAGTTGCACTTCACATATGCCTTGTGTTGTTAGCAAACATGTATGAATATTTTTTATAGCATGCCGATCGCGTCATCAAACAAATCGCGGTAATGCTGTTGTGTAAAACAAAACAAAAAAATTTAAATGCTAAAACACGTGCACATTCTCATTTATAAACGCACATCGCGCACATAAAGAAATTTCAAGCACACGTTAATATATCGCCGCCATATTGGTTTTCGTTTATCTCGATCATCGTTTATCTCGACGCTTTTTGACAAATTCCGAGGCCGTCGACATAACCGGGTTGGACTGTAATTTATAGAGGTCGTTGGAGTATGTAGCCTCTAAATATAATCGCGGCATAACCTCTTAACATTTATGTAAACTGTATGTGTGTGTGTGTTTTCTTTCGTGATCATCATAGTTGCATCCAATTCCGTTATTTGGCTTGTCTTCACCAATTTGCGTGCGGTAACTCATGGCATAGCCACCGCGCCCCCTTCCACGCACCCACACGCAAACACACTACATCCTTTGAGCCCATTCAAGGTTCGCGTCCACTTCGCGTCCACTTCGCGTCCACTTCGCATCCACCCAGTTATACGCTACTCGCCCGATCCATATAATTATAATGCAAATTTACTTTCACCGAATAATCCAGCGGGTCGGGGTTGAGGTATCCAATGTGACAGAGGGGGCTCGTGTCCTCTTCAGAGATGAATCAACTCAGAGCTTGGGAGCAAGAGTCCCAGGTTTATTTTCAATATTTTTTATTTATTTATTTACATATGTTTTGTTGTTTGTTTGTTTGTTTTTTTGTTTTGTTGTTTTTTTTTTGTTTTTTTTTTTTTTTTTTTTGTTTTTGTTTTTTTTTTTTTTGTTTTTTTTTTTTTTTTTTTTTTTTTTTTTTTTTTTTTTTTTTTTTTTTTTTTTTTTTTTTTTGTTGTTTTTTTTTGGGGGGGGGGGTAAAATTAGCATATCGCATTTTTATATGTTTTGAAGTAAAACATGTCTGGTCTAGTGTGGGCGCTGTCATTATGTCGTACATATGGGCGGCTGTGTCCACAGGCCTCGCAGACAAGAGTAAATATCAGTGATACAAGGATCTTTATAAGCCCTGAGGAATAAAAAAGGGATGAGGCAGAACTAGGTTTGCTCTGACACGACACCGTGGAGACAGCAGAGATGAGAGGACTGGAGACTTACGCTACTCTCCTCTCTGGCTCAGTCTTGAAACAAAAGATTTCAAACCCTTGTGAGCTGTGGCCTGCGAAGCAGACTTCCCTGTCATCAAGTGGTACAGCAGCTAGGGCGATCACAGCACTCATCCCAGTGAAGCAAGAAATTCAGAAAAAAAAAAAGTTGGAGATGTTTGGGCTGTACGATAAGAAAACCGAAGCTAAATATAAGAATACAACCACTTGTATGGGATGCTCAAAGGTTTAGAAGAGGATTCAGAAGAACCAGTGGCGTACCTAGGGTTAGTGCCGCCAGGGGCGGTAAAGGATTTTTGCAGCCACCTCACACGAAAAAACTCTGAAGTTTGCCAAAAATACCAACCCTCCATCTAAAGGTTAAAAAAAAAGCCCGGGGTGGACCAGCCCCTTCGATCCCCCTCTCTACGCCCGTGGGAAAAGCTCAGAAACATTGGCGAAGAGAGGTCGATAAGGATGTACTTGAGAGAAGAAAAATTTTGGACGGGTTAGAGAATCTTTGAAAGAGACCGCAAGGCACGGAAATATAAAGTGTTATTGGCCTACGCTCCACTGGCAGTTGAAAGAAACTTTTAGCGGCCTAAGCTCCACTGGGTGTTGAAAGAAACTGTTAGTGGCCTACGCTCAGAGGCGTAGCGAGGGAGGACAGATGTCCCCGAGTGCCAGCTAATCAGGGGTGCCAAAATGTGCTTATTTTATTCATGAAAATAATGAGTTGAAAAAAAGAAAAAGGGGCGCTTTAAAATGGATCTTGTACCCGGGAGCGAATCTTGTCCCCGGGCGCACAAACACCCTCGATACGCCTCTGCCTACGCTCCACTGGGTTTTGAAAGAAATTGTTAGTGGCCTACGCTCCACTGGGTTTTGAAAGAAACTGTTAGTGGCCTACGCTCCACTGGATTTTGAAAGAAATTGTTAGTGGCCTACGCTCCACTGGGTATTGAAAAAAATTGTTGGTGGCCTACGCTCCACTGGGTTTTGAAAGAAATTGTTAGTGGCCTACGCTCTTTTTGGAGTTGAAAGAAACTGTTAGGGGCCAACGCTTCACTGGATATTGAACAAATTGTTGGTGGCCTACGCTCCACTGGGTTTTGAAAGAAATTGTTAAAGGCCTACGCTCCGCTGGGAGTTGAAAGAAATTGTTAATGGACTAAGCTTCACTGGGTGTTGAAAGATATTGTTAGTGGCCTACACTCCACTGGGAGTTGAAAAGGCGGAGAAGAAGAATTGGAAATGAGTAAAACAAAATTTGGTCAAACCTGAAAAAGTAATGCAACAAAACAACGAACGCATCGGCAGGAAGCCTTCGTCAGCGAACAAACAACAGAAAAAAACTGAATTAAAATTTTAAAAAATAGCCCTTAGCTGAGAAGTAGTATCCGAGAGGGCAGCAAGAGAACTGTGAAGAAACTTCCAGTCTACAAAAATGTGGATTTTTAGTTAATTTTTTTTTAATGGAGTGTTTAATTTATAATTAGTGTTATGGAGAAACGCAACTACTTCTGATTTAAAATTAAACCCCTTCTATGTGTCAGTTATAAATCTTATTATAGACATGGGTCAACTGTTAGATGAACAAAAGCAAAGGCGCCCTAGAGGTTGCCAAGGTTACTATCTTTTTTAATTTTTTTATTTTTTTAAAGTGCATTATAAACCAATCTTTAGTGTATTCATATTTATATTGACATAAATTACTACGTTTTTGATTTTTTGTTTTTTTAACGTGAATTTCTAGTCGCCCACAGTTTATTATTTTAAATTATCTTAGTTGAAGGCTGGTTGACCTTGGCGATGCCAGACGGTCGATACAGCTTTAAATGCAGGAGTTATTGAATTTATTTGAGTTCAATGGTTGTTAGAGACCATCTGTGCCTGAATTTGAGTTGATTTTTTCATCTATTTTTTTATTTCTGTTATCCCTGCATGGGTTTAGAGCTGCAGAACACGAGTATGACCATCTGTATGTTAAACCTAGCCACACAGCCCACTGTCAAACCTAGCCACACAGCCCACTATCGAACCTAGCCACACAGCCCACTGGCAAACCTAGCCACACAGCCCACTGGCAAACCTAGCCACACAGCCCACTGTCAAACCTAGGCACAAATCTAAAATGGTTCGTAAAAAAATCAAAGGTTCAATGAGACGACCAGGTTGCGGGGAGGGGGAGGGGAGGGGGGGAATTTCATTAAACCCCTGCTTGTGTGCCTCTAAGTGTCTGAACTATACGGCACAGTTGACACGAATCAACCCCCCGTCTTTTGTTATTTTAGATAAGTGACAGCTTTCCAATTAGAGTTATCAGCTTATCTTCGCGTGTGTTAATTGTCAAGATACGAATTGGCACCCAGTCCCCCCCCCCCACCCCAACTGACTGAACACCGTATTTACGTAAACATTTATTAGAAAGAAAACTAACAGACAGAATGTGACAGCTTTCCAATTAGAGTTATCAGCTTATCTTCGCGTGTGTTAATTGTCAAGATACGAATTGGCACCCAGTCCCCCCCCCCACCCCAACTGACTGAACACCGTATTTACGTAAACATTTATTAGAAAGAAAACTAACAGACAGAATTGTGTGGATAACTGCCTTCATCACGGAGGACACTCACCAACAGATTGTTAAACGCTACCGTAAAGTACTTGCGGCGCGTTTCTGAATCCTAGACGTCTGCTGGTCTGAAGTCATTTTATAATAATGCGAGTTTGTCCAGGGCGGTTTTTTTTTTCTATCTAGGTGTTTAACAGTGTTTAGCCGCCCCGAGGCGAGAAATGAAAAATTCCGCCCCCGCCCCCCCCTTCCCTTTTACCGATAACACCAATCTATCCCCTTGTCATCCAGGCTAGACGAATCAATGTAGATATAAAAGAAAAAAAGTTTTTTTTGAAGGTTTAATTTTTTTTTTTAAATCCAGCAAGTTCGATATTGTTCCACGCCAATATAGAGATTAAGTAAATGTTACTGGAAACTATACGTTTATGCAAATGTTAGTTTAGTTTGATGGATTTCTTTCGTTTCCCGCGAGGTTTTATACCTTATTCAATACATTTTGATTTTGTGAACCAGCATTTTAAGATGCCATAACTTTCCTTTTCATGCTTCTTGTGTTTCTATATGTCTCGATGATCTTCCTCGAATGTTATGGAATCAGATTAAACGATATTTTTTAAAAAGTTTATTGAACGTTCCAAATTCCAAAGACGTGTAGGAGGTTCTATAATCTAATTTCATTTTAAATTTAAAAAGTTTATTGAACGTTCCAAATTCCAAAGACGTGTAGGAGGTTCTATAATCTAATTTCATTTTAAAAGCCGGGTTGGGGGGGGGGGGGATAGTAAATTTTTAAAAGGCAATATCTTTAGAAATTCTTCCGATTTTAATGGAATAAATTTGAAAAATTAACTTGCATATGTATCTGAATAATAATCTTTTTCTTTCTCACCCCACCCCCACCACCAACAACACAATATGGAATACTAATTTAGCCCCCTTTGAATGGGAATCTGAATTTATTTTAATATGTTATGATTTATTATCTGTCATAGCTTTTGTATTGGTGAATACATTTGTGAAAAAAACAAACTTATTTTAAAAATTTTATATATTTTTCTTTGAATCCTGTTTCCTGGCTGTTTACAAGATTTATTTTAATTTTTTTTTTTTTTTTAAATTGGAGAACAATTTTTATTTTAATTGGTACTTATACGTGGAAGTGTTTTTGACAGGGGGCCATTTTACGTGTAGGCCTACGTTTATAACGCTTTAGAATTATTATTATTTTTTTTTTTACGGAATACACAACAACCCGAGCAACGCCGGGTATATTGGCTAGTGTCCTATAAACTGCTAAGGTCTTTTTCTTTTTCCGGGTGCTGGAGAGAGAAAAAAAATCCGTATTTTTTTATGAGCTATGAACTAATATACCGGCATCAATAGGGCAGGTCTAACTCTCCGAATCGCCCTTTAAATTATGTTCAGTAAATGTTAGTTAGGAATGCCTGAAGCGTTTGATGAAAGGGAGGGGAGAGCGAAAGGTAAATAGATTCTGATTTTAAAACTTGAATTTCTGAATAGCTTTTTTTATATATAGATATTCTGTAAAAAAACAAAATATTACCGTTGAACAAGATATTTATTGACTTGGCAAACTAACCAAGTTAACATTATGGTATACTCGCACATTTTTTGGTTTAAAAATTTAACATGGGCAGGTAACCATTTCTAAATATTAGCAGAAGCAAATGTGCTAGCTGCTAGCCTGTCTGGTTTGGTATGTTTATTTTCCTCCTCTGCTATATATATATATTTATATGATTGCGTTTCGGAGGCAGTAACCCGAGAAATTCGACTCTTTGAAGCCCCCGATTTATAATTTTTTTTTAAAATGCGAATCTTATAGTTATGTTAAAATGTAAATGCTCTAAAGCAGTGGTTCTTAACCTTTTTGGAGGTACCGAACCCCAGGCCCATTCACCGAATCCTTCTTAATAGGAAAAATAAAATATATTTTTTTTTTCTGATTTTCTTTGGACCTCCGCCAACCCCTGAGACTGACTCACCGAAGCCCTGGGGTTCGATCGAACCCAGGTTAAGAACCACTGCTCTAAAGAAAAAAGAATTTAAAAAAAATAAAATAATAATAAATAAATAATTTAAAAAATGGAAAAAATAGCAATGTTACGTCATTTAAGTAAGAATAATGTCCTACCTTTTATTTTTTAAAAATGCATTTCGGAGGTAGAATGGGTCTAAATTAAATATCTTTCTTCATCAGTCGACGGCTTAACTTATATCAAAGTAGGACATTCATAATTATCATTCCTCCCCTTTTCATAAGCTCATCCAGAACGAGGTACATTTAAAAGTCGAGGCTACTCCATGTACGCTAGACAAAAATCTCAACCCCCCCCCCCCTCCTACCCAACTCCTTTCTTTTACTTTCACACACACACACACACACACACAATTTATATCAAAGGAGGAAATTCATAATTATCATTCCTCTCCTTTTGATAAGCTCATCCAGAAAGAGGTACATTTAAAAGTCGAGGCTACTCCATGTACGCTAGACAAAAATCTCAACCCCCCCCCCCCTCCTAACCAACTCCTTTCTTTTACTTTCACACACACACACACACACACACAAAACACGTTCCTCAGCCATGGCAATAAATAATTGTGTGATAAGAATAACTTGACACCGCTTTGACAGGATAGTCATGTGAGGTGACTATGCTATGGACCATGATGGGCATTGACTTTTTGTTAAGACGTCTTTAGATTATTGAGGGTGTGGGAATGTGGTGTGGTGTTCATTTTTTTTTTTTTTTTTAATTTTTTGGGGGGGCGCAGGTGGGAAGAAGTATGCTTATTCTGATAAATTTATTACATTTTAAAAGTTAGGCCTGCTGGTTAACTATTTGTTAAAATAACACATCACAATAAATTAATCCTGATGTGGCCCTAGATATAATACCAGAAAGTCCACGTTAAATTACGAAGTGAATGTCATAGAATATATTTAGATATTGTTTATTTATTTATTTTAATTGTTAAAATAAACTTATCTACAAACATTCGTAAAAATATTTTAACGTGATAAGCCATCAACATCACCTGTATGGAAGTGTATGTACAAGCAAGGATCGATTTTTTAAAAAAAAGAAGACTTTTGCTATACCTAAACGATCCCCTTATCTGTGAGTGTATTTCGCTTCCCTACAAGTAAGCTATTTTGTAACAACTTAGGCAAATAACTATGCCGCACAATTTTTTCCATATAGGATTACTACTATTACGGCCCGCCTTACATTTTGGGTTGTGCAGGCCTGATTTAGAAGATTGGGTGCGCCCTGACATTATGCATAAAAATGTTCAAAAAGTGGCGATAGCAAAGTTGTGAAGTCATGTTGGGACGTTGAATGTATCCCTTTAATTCTTTCTGCGCGGGATTGACGAACTTGAGACATCAGTCATGGCGACTACCAGGAACGATATCATCGCCCGTCTCAACAGTACGGGGATACTCTTCCTAGGTCCCCAATGTCAGCCTGCATACGGCAACTGGCTCGATGACATCGCTGGCCCACATGGTTCAGTTTTGCTAGGGTTATATTTAACGTTTATGAGCTGATGGCGACCGAAAAGGTTTCAACTCGGAGAATACAGAGCTGAGCAGCGTCGAGACCCTAAGCGAAAGCTTGTTGAAAGTTTTGCAAACCTATAACTATAAGGGGAACGTTCAAAACTTCAGACGTTTCTGGTCATGATCGACAGTCCGTTAGCCGGGTTGGAAAAGCCGATGAAGGCATAATATGCCGATGCTTGCAAAACATGCGGATTTCTCTCGGGGGCTAACGTCATTGAGCAGTGGGCAGATCGATGCCAAAGCTGAGAATCTGGTAGACAGGTGACTTGGAGGACACACTGGCAACCGAACTGATACAATTTACTGCATTTATGCGCACCCAGAAACCGGCGACTGTGAGCGAATCAGCAGAGCTTACCATTGCACGGGCTTTTGTCGTCTTTAATTTTTTTTCTATCATACATTTAAAGACGCCGAGATTGCGCATCTATCTGCGCATGATGGTGTCCGATTGCTCCGACGAGCGCAGCATCTCAAAGTTGGGAATAGTCAAAGGAGAGCTTCGGGCCTTATTGTTGACAAGAAAGGCTCCGCCTGCTGGCGCGTATGAGCTACTGCGCAGCAATGAGTTCACTGACACGAGCAAAGAATCCACGTTTGCCAAGGCCAAACTAAGTAAGCAGCACTACTTAACACTTTTATACAGTGTGATAGTGAAATACTTAAAGCACAAAACCCAGAGGAAATGAGAAACCCTGGAGCCCCTATATCCTCCAACCCATGGTTATTTTGTTACAAAGTCTCATGTACATGAAATGAGAGAACTCCTCACCCCCCCCCCCCCCACCAAAAAAAAAAAAAAAAATTTTGTTACAAAGTCTCATGTACATGAAATGAGAGAACTCCCCACCCCCCCCCCCCACACAAGTAAATAAATGAAATATATGGATCTAATGGGGCATACCAATGCATGCCGCTTTCTGTTACATAGAATATACACACAATGAAACCTTCACAAATGCCAATCTTATTTCTTTTTATATTGATCCATGAAATAATTCATCTATGATTCCATTTTCTCATTCTGATCGTTGAACGCTGGGAAATTACAATTTGTATTTAAAAAAAAAAAATACACACACAAGCTCCGAAAATGTTGATCATTCTATAATTAGGAAGATCAATTTTTTTGGTATAAAAAATGTCCCAGTGAGACTCGTGAATTTTGTTAATAACATTCCATCAGTATACCCCCCCCCCCCCCCAAAAAAAAAAAAAAAAAAAAAAATCCTTTTCCATTGTAGCACTAGTGTAGCTGCTTCCACTTAAAACACTAGTTACAGCTGGCAAACTAGGGAAAATATTCTGGCTAAGTCCACATTTTCATTTCAGTTTTGATCCCCTTATTCAAGTCCCCTGCCGTCACCTGTCCCAAAAGATTATGGGCGCCTTCAATCTAATCTATCGGGCAGATCCCTGAAAATAAGGGAAGAGAATTAGTCCCCATTACTGCGCGATTGAAGGCAAGGGAAGCAACTGTGAACATCTCAGTGCTACTTAATCACCAGAAGTGCCTTTTACTTTTACATCTTGTAAAAAAAGTTTCTCAGATAAAAATCAATAACATCAGTGGGTCCGAATGTTTGCCTAACACCAAAAGGAAGAAAAAAAAAAAGTTTTTACTCGTTTCTCTTAAGCTCGTTAGGGGTACAGGAAACAGCAAGCAACTCGGGCAGATAGAAATAGATGAGTTTACCTATATTGATATATTGGAATAAATGAAGTAGAAACTACACATTATAGGTGATCATCTTCTTGGATTTAAAAAAAAAAATAATTGCTTAATAAACAAAATAAAGTTTTCAAATATTTGCCAAGTGGTGATCAACTGCCAGTTTGATGAAATTTATTTCCAACGCTTATGTTATTTTTATTACAATGTCCCTAAACAAGCCAGTCTCTGTGAAGATGTGGTTGGAGATATTCCATTTGTGAGATTTCTATGAAAGTTATGAAAGCTTATATTTTTATGAGATTCAAGGTTGGTCAAGTTTTTTTTTTTTTCTTTTTAAATAAGGGCGAAACCTACATATATAAAGCATACTTATAAAACAGTGAGGGCCAAATGCTGAACTGATCTTTACGTTTCCTGGACCGCTGACTTGATAAGAGCTTGGTGCCTTCCTTGAAAGAGTCTAAAGTCACATTTCTTTTATTCATGTTTTTGTAAAATACTTTCAAATCCCTTTTCACTAATGAAATTTAAATAAGCTTTTCTATTAAAATTAAAAGGAATTGTCATAGTGTAGCAATTGACTATTATTACTATTATCTTTATTTTATCTTAGCCTTTCATGCGTTTTACTTTCACATTATCTGCCCTTTTCTTTACTTTTTGGAGGGGATGCCCAGTCTTGAACAGACAGTTACAACAAACATGCTCAAGTCAACAAGAATAACCAAGCAATGTTTAGATGAATGTTTATATTTTAGACATAATTTTTCAAATTTGATTATAACAAAAGAAACAAATTTTAAAGAAACTACACATTATTTGTAAACCAGTGAACAAGCACAATAAGCACCATGGTGCACTAACATACAACAATATGGTACGATACGGACAGTTAAACCACACTAAATCCTATAACCGTAGCATCCCCAGAACATGAACACATATTTGCACACACCACATGCTTTACAGTACAACATAAGACACCAACAGCATAGTTTAATGGAAACTAAAACAGTTTATAATAGTTATAGACGGGCGAGAATCAGGCCAAGAGTTTTGCCCTGGAAGTGTAGGCAAACCACCAAACCACAATAGCTGTAATGGCAGCAACAAACTCTGTCTGAACAATGGAGCCAGTCCAGATACCCTGCAAACAAAGGAAACAAGTCATGAATCTGAGCAGTCGCTGAGCAAATGTGGCTTGTACAAACAGCTAACACCATTAGCAAGATGATTATCACCGATCATTAAAACCCATAGATACAAAAAAAAATTAAACTATGTTACCAATTACATATTAATTTTTTAATTATTATTCAACTTAAATAATGTTAATGATGTAAGTACCGTGATGAAAGTGGGGGAAAAAATATTTAGGATAATTTAAGTTTTAAATTTACCGGTACTTTTTTAACATGTTTAAATTTATGTACACTTTGTTTTAAATATTTGCTGTACTATGATGCAAACAGGAAATGAAAGAAACCAAGAAGAGTAAGGGAGACAACCATGAAGCTAAATCTATAAGCAGAATAATTAACATTGTCAAAGATCTCTCTGTATTTGTTTATTTGAATATAAATCTACGTAGTAAAGTTTACAAGAAAGTAGAAAGTGGGCTTATATCTGCTGGATCTAGCCACTGAATACTCACAGGATGGTTCAAAGTAAGGGTAAACAGTGGCTTCAAAGCCTCCGTGCTTTCACCACTGCGTTGGGCCTATAAAAAAATAATATAAAATTAATTAACAAAAAAAAAACCCTGTAATTTTCAACTACTTCATAAAATGAACACAAAGCAAGTCTTAACTCATTCCGTAGGGGGGATGTTTTTCTGCACATAATTTAAATTCCTGAACAATTGTTATTTGCATTTGTAAAATCTTATTTCTAGCTTGCTGAATATTATCTAATATTAACAAATTAAGGATAAATGCCAGATATGGATTCAGAAGTAGCTTTAAGAAAAATATAAGACTAATGGCGAAAAAAAATGGTCTAGATTATGGCGCATGACACTAAAGCACACATAGATTGAAAGCGAAACAAGATAAAAACTTTTAAAAAAAAAATACTGAAATTATACAGAATCACACCACCACCGGAAGTCTTCAGGGACGCATAATTTTGTTGCTATTTTTAAATAAAAATGTGAGAGGTGCTTCAGGGCATGCCCATGACTCGTCTGTCGGAAACCCCCGGAGGAAGAATTTAGTCCCAACCACAGTGAATGAGTTATGTGGTTAGTCAAACTTTTAGTTCATCTAGTAACCTTTTCAATAATTTCTTATTTCCCTTTTCAGCATTTCAATTACATCTCAAGTCCCATAGGAGCTTTGGAGGAAGAATATATTGAATTCATACCATACAAAACTGGCATAGAAAAGACAAGGTCACAACAAGACTGCCACTCAATATTTTACCTTTCTTAAAGAAGCGAATCCTTCTTCATCAAATACTCTAACTTCATAATTCCCTGAAGGTAACTTCTTGTGCTCATCAGATATGCTGATCTAAAAATTAAAAAAAACAACAGAATTATTTGAAAAATTTCAATACCGGTACGTGATAAATGGTGTCAATCATTTATGTTTTAAATCTTAAAACATACAGAAAACTTATTTTGATCCTTAAATTATATAAATTTTAAAAAAATTTAAAATAACATCAAAAGGCCTAGTAGTTTTCAATTTAGAAGATATTGCCTCATACATTTTTATACATGCTTAAAATTATATAAAATTGTAAGAAAACAAATATATGATTGTAACCATTCAACCATCATGAAAAGCTGAATTTCTGCATTTGATACAACAACTAAACAAGGCAGTTACAGTTCATAATGGCACATTACTAGTCTAAGCACAACGGACGATGACTGACAGAATAAATTTAAGCAATTTGTATCACCAGCTCTTGATGGAATTTAAAATTTTGAAAAAGTTTTTTGTTGATATCGCTTTTATAAATAATGATGAATTATGGTGGTTCATAATAATTATCTTTTGCCTAAAAAGTCAACTGTGCTGAAGCTTAAAAGTCACCTGATATTTATTGGGTTCTGTTGTTTTTGTTGCTGGAATCAAGCGCCCTAGGACATCTGCATACAAATTAATATTCTGGGGGAAAAAACAAATAAGGAGGTTAAGATTGGCTTTTTTTGGCAAACAAATTATTGGTTTTTGAAATTGTATTTTAAACTGATTTTTGGTTTTATCTGCCTTCACAATAGTTCCTACAGTACTCGATTAGCAGGCTGTATAACCACATGCCGGGCAGTGAGAACTTCTTTGATGAAAATGCAATATATTATATGATTTGGCCATTTGTCTAGGAAAAAAAGATTTTCAATGTAAAACATCAACAAGTATGATAGAAATGTATGCGTTACTTTCATTATAGATTGTTGAAGAACTAAAAACATTTTGACTTATTTTCTTATTTAAATGTTTAAAAATTTCTATATTATTATTCAGAAAACAAAAAGTGACATATATTCATAATATTGCCATTAGTTTATTTTGATTATGTAAATTATTAAACTTATTCCCTCTGACTTTACCAGCTTCCGGCTTATATAAACAAAGGGCAATAGGACTATATTTGTCTTTTGTTTTAAATTGCTAAACTAAATATAAATAATTGTATCATAATTGAGACAAATGCGTCCAGAAATGGATTAGGTTTAAGAAAAATATGACTATAATGGCAAAAAAATTAAGAGCAATGAAAAATAATGCAATGTTTGGCAACTTGTTAAATTGTTCAGCTATAAGATGTACTGTACTAAGCATTATATAGATTAAAACAAAACCACCTCAAAACTTTGTTTTTGCTGAAATCAAGCCATGCACGAAAGCCTTCAGATGGGGTAGGAGGCCATCCAGTACATGATTTTGTTGTTCCTTTTAAATAATTAAAATTTAGAGGGGTATGTCATAATCAGTTCTGCTGCAATTCCCTAAAGACAGTTTTTTTATTTGGCTACAATTGTCAGCAATGAGTCGGCAAACCTAAATTTCAAAATTGTGACAAGTAATAGTATGACAAGTAGTCTAATTCTTTCAACAATTTCAAAAGATTGAATATAATTGTAACACTGACTGTAGCAAAATTAATAATAATACATTTGTGTTATGTTTTACAAACCTTTAAAAGATTTTTGCAGTTGACTGTGAACTCTACAATTAAGACTGTTTCAGTGGAAACGATAGCTTCTGGAGTTGAGTATGTTTGGGACTTGATTTGTGGCGCCAAACAAGTATCTCCTACACAAAAATTTAGTAAAACAAACCATTAAATTAATTAAATATCTATAATTTCAAGTTTGTAAAATTGTAGGGCTTAATTTTTTTTTTTTAATTTTACTCATTTTCACTTGGGTCTCTAGGACGATTCCCTAATTTAATCACAGTGTGATTCAAACTAAGTTAGTAGCCTAAATTACTCACATTAGTTGAGAAACATTCATTCAATTCAAGTTTCATCAATTCAATATGAATGAAAATCAGTTAAAAGCCTGGCCTACAGTACAGTATCACAGGGTTAAATTAACTTAAATCAGGGTAGATTAGGCAAAGGCCCTACATTGTCTATTTATATATTTATATCTATTTAGACGTGGGTGGTTTTCAGTTAATTAGTTAATTCTTGTCCACCCCATTTAGCCTGCATTAACTCTTGGAGTGTCTTGACTTTCTTCATCTTGCTGTCCTCTCCTACACTTGCTATTATTAGTTATTAGTATTAATTATTCTACACTACACTTACACTACGACTAAATGACACTCATTGCAGCTTCAGCTACATTACAAAGCTAAGCCTAAGTGTTTAGGTCTATTTTATATTGATTATTGAATGAATTTACTGTTGTGGTTGTTTGTTCACTGGAAAATGTCAATAAATTCAATAAAGTAATAGTCATTGTCATGTTGCATCCTTTTTTTTTAAAGGTTTTGCCATACTTTGTTTCGCTCATTTCATTTTTAATCATTTTACCTAACCTGCTTGCAGACTCTTACCCTTATTATTAGTCTAATACTAATAATTCCATTTTCTAAAACTTAAACGTGGCAAGGTGTAGATCTGACTCAACTTTGGTCTGGCTGTTATTACTATTACTGCCATAAAAATGTATGTTCAGATTTTACATTCTAAGTAAATAAAACTATGCGCATACAAACAGTAAAGTAATTGGATAGTTTTTTATTGTTTAATTTTACCATTTGTAAGAATGGGCAACAAACATAAGCCGATGATCACTAGTACTTTGCCGGTAGCTGCCATTGTTTCATATGTGACGTTGAAAGGAGAAGAAAGCCAAGGGAGATAAAAAGATATTTCTCTACGAATTAGAAACATTTAAATAAACTTAAATTACAAAAGATTCCCAAACTAGTCCGTCCATATATCTAAGCCATATTTAAAAAAAAAGAACTTGGTGTCTATTTAAATGCTAATTAATTCATATCTCTAATATTTTGTTTTAAAAATTCTCAATTATAATTTATTTAGATGCTATTTTGAAGATTAAGTTTCATGCCACCGTAAATCCTGTAGGTCAAACACTCAAACTAAAGAAAATCCCACAGAGAGCCAGAACTTAAAGGAACTACGATTGCCTTTTGAAAGTCATATGAGACTTATAAAAATGAAACATTTATATATTTTATTACATTTCTTTCCATCTCTTTATATACCCGGTACAGTTTTTGATTAAGCTATATCTTAACCAGAACTTTAAAAATTAAACCCCATAACCCCTGTTGCCTGTTTCTAATTATGGGAAATTAATGCGCTCAGGATTGATAGTTGGGAATTTCTGGGCAGTGCTTGAAGTCCTCCATCCTGGTCCTTGTGCATCCTGGTTCTTCAAGAAACACCCGGACGAAAACATTGTAAATATCCCTCACGTGGGTTCGTATATCACTATGGACGCTTTGGTCATAATTTATTTTGGTGTTTCGTTCGCGTCAACCATAAAAATCGGTTAGTCCGTTTATAAAGAAGTATCAATAACATCAGTATTCGTGATGGGCCATTAAACATGGCGTTTCTCTGTCAAGTTAACCCGGAAATAAAGTTCACATGACAGTTGGCAAGCAGTAATATTTATTTAGTATTTTGCTATTGTATAGTATAGACTTAGAACTAGGCCGATTGGCCCATACTCATAGACTGATATCGTCGATATGAAATCGTCAATTAAATTTATGCATATATTATACTGACAGTCTATGGACCTACTTTCTAAGACTATACAGTAACTAAGCAGTGTCAATCGTAAAAAATGTGGATTGGCTTGGTGAGTGAGTGAACTTATCTAAAATACTAAACTAAGTAAGACTAAAGTAAAGTAAAGAGTAAAGTAAACACAAGACCAAGTTGACATAACCATTTATCATCCATGATTACCATTATTAATCACACTCCATTCATTAATTTTTTAAATTGAACAATTCACATTATTTATAAAGCATTATTCCAAACAAAAAAGTAGGGAGGGGGGGGGTGTTGTTAAGAATATGTGACAAAATCACATTTACAATGTACTCCATTCATTAATTTTTTAAATTGAACAATTCACATTATTTATAAAGCATTATTCCAAACAAAAAAGTGGGGAGGGGGGGGGGGTTGTTACGAATATGTGACAAAATCACATTTACAATGTATTGTATGTCAACAATGGGGAGTGTCTAAATTTTATGACAAAATAATGCCATCATTTATGGATGCCTGGGGGGAGGGGGATTAGAGATGAGGACATTTATGATTTGTACAGAATACAGAAGAAAACCTACACAAAAGATAAAGGGTCATATCTGACATCAAAGGATGCTTAATTCACAAAGAAATCCATTCATTTAATAAGATAAGATTATTTTATTAATACCCAAACAAATGGAGATGTTTTATGATTGCATTGTACATTTTCAGCACATAAATATAACATTTTGAACACAAGACATTTATAATAAACTATTTCACTAGTAATTCATCTAGGAAGAAATTTTCTCATAGCCAGGCTGCAAAAGTAGGCCTAAATTTGTATTTTTTAGTTTTCTGATGTTGTCTTTGAAGTGAAGCAATAGAGTTTGAGATATGAATGATCACATCACTTTTAGCCTATTTCGAACGATATTTTCTTTTTAAATGCGAAATGAGGACTCAATACATTTTTAAGAGATTAACTTTGATTAAGAAGATTGCACACAAAAAAAAAAACAACAACAAAGTTTTGTATTTCTAATGGCTAGAATATTCATATATTTTCTGAATTGGAACCTAATTTGTTACCAGTTACCAACATGTTAGCAAAACTTTAATAATGAGAAATATATTTTAGAACTTAATGAACTTCAGAAACAAAAATAAATTGATTTTGTATGCTGGGACACTGATATATGAAATTCCTAATGGAAACACTAATACTTTAGATAACAGAAATAACTATAATTTTTTCGGCTTCTTTTATTCTTTCATACCAAAATTTATTTCGGTAGTGATACAAGTACAAGAAAACAAGTCTAGTTGCACCTTCACCATCAGTTTGTCATATATTTTTCATTTATAAAAATAAAAATGTTTGTTTGCATCCACACAGAAGAGATTTATATGACTGTGTATCATGGAAGATGAATCAGGCTCTTCTGGCTACACCCTTGGCACTGAGCTAGAAGATGAGGATAGCATACCTGGAGACAGCAAGGCAGACATCGTAACCATTATGGGGGAGGTGACATCAGATGTATCCCAGCACACCAGTTCTGGTGAAGAAGAGAGGATGCCAGTGTTTAAATCTGAACCCTCTGAGATGTGCAACATGGAGATGGATCAGTTCACAACTGTTGAGGAAGTGGAGATGGACTCCATGATGAAGACAGAGGTAGTTGAGGAGGAGTGTGAGAATTTTGAAGACGGTGACACAGATTCTGGTCAACATATTGCCCCACAACAGTTTATTATTCTCACTCGAACAACTGATGAAAATTCAGGTGAGATCTACGTAAAAAAGCTAACTATATTTTTCTAGGCTTGCAGTTGCTGATTATCACTAATAAAATGAAACTGTTTTTTTAAAAAACAAACAGACATAACTTACCGGATGTATGTATTAGTTTTAGACATAATTGAAAAAAGATACAAGTAATATAATTTGAGAATTGTATGTATTCAAACTATTTTTACAGAATCATTGGAAGGTGTTCCAGCAAAGTATATTCGAATTGATGGGGCTGATGGTCAAACCTATGTATTAGCACTTTCAGGTATGTGCTGCTGACATTGTGCAGATCAATAGCTGTTTTTTGGGGTGTGTTTTATTACAGATAGATGTCATTCTGATGATGTCATCATAGGAATAAGCATGTTCAATTTGTTTCAGATGATGTAAGTGGAGTAATCTCAACTGAGCAAACAAAGATTTTACCTAGTCAACAACTTTTACCAGCAAAGGTAATGGATGATTAAAACATTGATAAAATCATTGCTAGTGGTAGTGTTGGTTTCTATTTTTAGGAGTCTGGTCTCCAAACTTAGCATCTTTTATATCACACTTTAAAGACTATCTAAGATTGTCACATTACTAACACAGTTTAATATGCTACATTAATGAACTAGCACAGGATATAGGAACGAAAAGTCAAAAACAATATCACCACAATATGTTACTTTTTACACGTAAGATTGTTAAATATTACATTTTTGATGTTGTCTCTAAATAAAACTTTCTTTTGTTAGCATCCCAAAATTGGGAGGAATAGACCAGCAGGGCCCTCTGCAAATGTAGCATCCCCTTCCACAACCACACCTAGGGTCAAAGCTACACATAATGCTAACTCTGATGGCATCAATCAGGCTTGGTTCACAACTAGGGATGATAAGAATGCTCTCCACAGTGAAGGTTTGTGCATTTTTGCTATTTATGTATTTTCAGTGTTTAACAGGAATATTTGCTAAATGTTATTTTAGTGCCAAAAAGGAGTATCAACATAAAGAAGTTTATTTACTATGATACTAGAAGATATTATCTGGTGTTACTTGGTTAATAATGGAAGGGATTATGCACTACTTTCTACATTCTAAAGGCTAAACATTTGAAAACCTAATTTTTAAATATGTAACTGAATTAGGTTTTGATGTGTTGAAACTTTAAAGAAAAAATTACAATTTTTCCACATCCTTGAAATTATTACTAAGGAAATAATAAAGCAAAAAAATCCTTATTTTTAAATAAATTTCTATGTATAGATATTTAAGTTGCTGAAATCATTGGGTTTCAGAAATTTTTATCTTCTTTACAGTAGTGGCCTACCCAATACATTTTGATGCCAACTATAAAGAAAAAACATATTTTTAAAAACATCTATTTTCTTCAACATGTGTTACATTAACATATTTGATATAGTGATATCTTCATTAACCTTTTACCCAACCTTTGCCTTACTTTTGTAAAACACAGAATTCTTATATCTAAAAAAGAATCTCTGAGCCAATGAAGAATATAGTTATTTATTTAACTTAAAATCTTTGTTAAATTCAAATTGTAACATAATCAGGTTTGGATTATGACATCCACTGACCCTTTAGAGACCTCTGCAGGACAAATCTTGCACCTACTTTTTAACCCACTTCCTGATTTCCAATTAAGCTGAAACTTTGTACAATTTGACTCAAAAGTACGTGGTACAAAATAAAACAATATAAAAATTATTTAAAAAAAAAACCCAAACAAAAATTTACTAATAAGAATAAAATACTTGCCCCCCAAAACTTCAGAGTGTTGTTACAGTCTTATGACTAAAAAAGCATGGGGCGCCCGTGAACTCAATAATCTTTGTTTCAGCTCAGTAGGCAATTATATTTATTTAAAAATATAGGAAAGAACACAATCAAGTTGGTCATTTTCAGTGGTACCCGAAGACTAAAACTATAATGCAAAAAATATGTATGAAAGAATGTTAAATCTCATCTTTTATAATACCATAACTCTCACAGTCATATAAAATACTAATAACGAATATTAAATTTATGTCTCAAAATCTTTTATGTTTTGTATCTACTGTAAATGTTTTGGATTTTGGGTTATTTTATCATGAAAAAAAAAAAGGAATAATTGTGACAATTTTCCACATCCTTGAAATGTGTATTTAAGAAATAGTAACTCAGACTTTCCCTTTTATAAAGAAGTGTATGCATAGATGTTTTCATTTATGACATAATTGGGATTTGAGAAATGTTAAGTACCTACATATAATAACATAAATCTCTGAACTACAAACAACATAATTTTATGTTGAATTTATTGATAATTTATGATAATAATATTTACATATTAAAGGTTGCATATGCCTGCATATTAGTAGATACATTTTTTTCATATTTAAAAATTATTCCTATAAAATACTACAAAATCACTATAACTATCATTTCTTTTTAAGATCGGAGTGTATTTAAATTTCTTTGATTTACGTACCATGATAAAAAATCACTATTGCATACACACTGGCTTCTTCTTATAAATATGTTTTTGATAAATTATACGTTAAAAAAATTATCTGCAGGTCACAAATGGAAACAAGGCCAGTGGACTAAGGAAGAAATTGAAATATTAGAGTCTAACATCAACGATTATTGTAAGGTCAGCTTTAAGGAGTAGCATAAGGAGTAGTATAGATGTGTATGAGATATTCTGTAGGAAAAGTCCTACATTTAAATGCCATTTTTATACACAATAAAATTGTTTGATTTATCAAATTCTAGGAACACAACATCAAAGACCCGGCTGAAGTTATTTTTGAAATGTCTAAAGATGAAAGGAAAGATTTCTACAGGACAGTTGCCCTTGGTATCCAGAGACCTCTTTTTTCTGTGTATCGCAGAGTGACAAGGATGTACGATCAAAAGAACCACAGGGGAAAGTACACACCAAGTGAAATGAAGGATTTGAGAGTGTGAGTTTTAAAAAATTTATGAGAATTATTGTTAAAAAAAATTGATTCAGTGCTTCTTACTGACAAGAATTTTTATGTTGCTAGGTATGATCATTATTTTAACTTTATTTATTAATGCCATGTTAAAAAACTTATTATTAATTAAAATATGTAATTGACAGTGTAGTGTGACTAAAGTTTTAAAAAAATGAGCTCGCAAAAGTGACTGTCACATTTTTGTTTGTCATAGCAAAAGTTTGTAATTTGTAAAAGAGTGTGATCTTACACATTATTTTATGTCCTTATATCATTACCTGTACCAGCCTTGCTTGTCTTTTTTAAAAATTGGTGTCATTATTCAATATTTGGAAAGCAAATAGACTGATGCGATTGTTGTGAACTAGATTGTTGTGAATGTTGGGTAGGGGGAGTTGTGAATTATGAGAGTGTTTTGTGAGTTGTTGATTGTGAGGTCAGAGCGTGAAGTTAGTCCGTGGTGTGGAACGTTAGTGTAGGCTGAGTGTTTGTGTGGTAATATTAAAGGGATGTGTGTTAGCTAGAGGTCAGAAGAAAGGTAGAAGAGTAAGAGAAGAATGTTAGTCATCAAAAGTTGTCAGTCAAGAGTTAGTCGAGTAGTTGTGCTAGGAGAGTGGATAGTTGATAGTTGGACTGATGTGTGTTCCACGCACCATAGTATATTGAATAGCAGTATCCTGTTTTGTAAAGTATGCAATAAATTATTATATTGTTACACTGGAACTTGTGTTTTATGTGAGAGAGAGATTCATACACCCTAGATAACGTAAGAAGGCCGAGCCATTTGATGAAGGTCTCAAGTTAGTAAAGTAAAGTCGTAACAGCGATTTTTGAAAACTACTTCTGCTATCAAATCATAGTGTGTAATAAATTTTAGTTTAGATGATGTCAACCTACTCTCTTTCAGTATTGGTATTAATTTTCCAACTCACCATGCAAAATCATTTTCAAGAGCTTATTTTTCAGTACAATGTGTTATGTTTCATTAGACTGAGGGCAAAACATGGCAATGATTGGGCAGCCATTGGTGTGGCTTTGGGACGTAGTGCTTCCTCTGTTAAAGACAAATGTAGACTTATGAAAGATAACTGCAACTCTGGTAAATATTATTTGTTATGGTATTATGTGGTAAATATTATTTGTTATGGTATTGTGAACTAGTTCATTTCAATAGCCATTAATGAAAGACATCATATTTTACAATGGTGTTATGGTGGTGGAAATTTTAAAAAGAAGTTCTGGCAAATGTTTTCCCACATTTTTTATTATAGGCAAGTGGTATCCAGAAGAGGAAGAGAGACTTGCTGCTGCTGTTTACAAGCTAACAGGACTTAAACCAAGTAAGTTAACATTTTCAGTCCCGTTGGGGCTAAGGCTAAGCTTGCCGTAAACAACATGCCATTTTCAACAATGTTTCAACAGTGCCTAGTGAATTTAACCCTTCTTGTTAAGGAGTTTCAAAGAGCCTATTTATAAATGGAAAGTGTTAAAAGCATTTTTTTGTGTGGAGGTTTGTTGGCTGTGCTCTTGATTTTACACTCTTTTTAAATTTTTAAAATAGTGATTTGTCCATAGTAAATCTTCCCTTAGAAAATGGCATTAGCGTTTATAGAATTGCTTCAAGCTGCAAGTTACGTCATCTGTTAGTGTTGACAGTGATTAGTTTGATGCAGAAATAGTGTCGACCGTGATGATTTTGAAGCAGAAGGATAATGGACATGAACGTGATGTTGATATTGAATTAGCTCAGATGGGGGTGATGTTGAAGAGTTTGCAATGCAGATTAACATGTATGCATGCTCTTCCAATCCACCCAAAACATGGGTTGAAGCAACAGTGAATGGCATGAAATTATTAATTTTTTTTACACAAATGGGATGTTTGGAATTCACCTGCCAATATAAACACTATTGGTCAAGTAATGAGCTGTTACTGTTAGGTGTTTCCACAGTAGCTAATGGGATAAGTAGAGCTAGATTTAAACTCTTATCTAGATTTTTTCATTTGAGTGATAATAGTAAAATTATTCCAAAGAGTACTGAAGGATATGATCCTACTTTCAAGGTTAGGCTTTGATCTTTTTGGAAATGGTGGTGTTAAAAATTTTTGTCCTGGAAAAAAATTTCCTTTGATAAGGCCACGATAACCTTTACAGGAGGATTACATTTAAACAGTACATCTTAACAAACCTTACCCAATGGGAATTAAAATTTGTCGTGCAGCAGATAGCAAAACCGGTTATTTTTGTGGCTTTGAAATTTACATAGGCAAATCAGACAGGCAAAAGGAATACAGCCTTGGCTACCATGTTGAGAGATTGCTAAATAAATACCGTACCATAAAAGATGATGCAATATTTTTTTTTATCTATGACAGCATCTCAGGTGTACTTTTTTGCTGATTTATATATATCTATATTTTCTTTTGCAGGCGAAAGTATCACATCAGGTTTATCTTGGGCAAGTGTGGCCGAGCATGTGGGCACAAGATCAGAGAAGCAGTGCCGCACAAAATGGTTGAACTATCTCAACTGGAAACAACAAGGAGGGGCTGACTGGACCAGGGAGGATGATACTTTACTTATTGACAAGTAAAAAAAAATTTTGGCAGACATTACTGTAAAGGACTTGGATGGATATTGTGATTGGGTGTTGTTTTGAGAGTATTTGGGTAGATATGCTACTAAATGTTTGGTATTTTGTGACGTATTGTGCGTAAGGGGAAATATGTGTTGTGGTGTCGTTTGTGGTGATTGAGTAATGGCAGTTGACAATGTAGTTTGGCTAATAAAGATACTTTATTCTATGAGCATTGGTTTGTGTAGTTAATATAATAACTCCTAGACAAACGAAGCAAATGAACCTTTGGTGAGAACTGGTTTGTAACAATTACTGCACGTTAAGCTCTTGATTTTGCCGTTTTTAAATGCAGACTAGTTTCATAATTATCCAGTCATCCACAATCAATTATTGTTTTATTTGAAACCTCAGGTGTTTTAAATTATTTTTTAAAAATCTGATTTGCCGAAAATTAATGTGTACAATCTAATCAAAACATTTATTTGGATGTAAAAAATTTTTTTGATCTTATTGAATGTATTTTCCAAGAGTATCTAAAATGGAAGTAAACAGTGATTCAGAAATAGACTGGGTGGCACTAGCACAAGACTGGGCAAGGTAAGTTTACTTAACTTCATTCGCCATACTAGAGTCAAGTCATCAAAAAAGAACTATTTTTGTTTTGTTGTTGCTTCTTAAAAGTATGAAGATAATTTCTTTCTAAATTTTGTAGTTTAATGATGTGCTGCAACAGGAACTTGGTGGCATAGTTTTGTGTGATTACTTAGATTGTTTCTTGTTGTACATTCAGGACATATTTGACTCATTTTCAGTGTCAGATCACCCCAGTGGCTCCGTGGCAAATGGTGGGCCTTGAAAAGGCACATTGCAGATTATAATAAACTAAGCTATCCAGGTAGGTTTGAATTTATTTCAAAATTGGTCTGAAGAAAATAATTTTTTTTTTCATCAGTATGGAAAGACTGATCAATTTGAGCAAATGGTTGGCCAGTATGCTTTTAAGCTACCTTAGCTTTTTTCTTCAATGTTAATATTTTATTAATATTGCAAATTAGAAAATGTCTCTATTTTATACAGATATCCAGACTAATATTTGTTACAATGTTAAGATATTTGAATAACATGTGCATACAATCTTTACTGCCTTACCAAGGCCATAGGTACAAAATTTGTTGATGTCATAAGTAAGCATTTATATTGTAGTATGTGAAATAGGCATGTCATAAAAACCTCTGTGAAATGCATTGTTGGGGATTACTGTTTATTACCCAGAGGTAGTTCAGGAGAGAGTTGTTGTTCATTTAAGTAATTAAATGTAACAGCAATTATCATAGTTTTATTATTTTTGTTGTTCTCAGCATTACTTGAACAAATGCACCAAGTGATCTACTGGAACTTGAAACCAAAAGTTGGTGCTAGACAGTGTAAGAGTGATGGAACTCTTGGTGCTGGCTCATCATCTGATGTTTTTAAAGAATGTATCCCAGTGTCTTTAACAGGTATCTTTAAGTTATTACATTACAGTGTCTATTGTGGGAATGTTCGCTTTTAGGATGTTGCCACTTTTTTAAAATAGCATTGAGTCTCATTGGAGTAAATTATTTAGTAATAATCATGACTTGTTTCAGCTGGGGTGGACGGCACTGGATCTTTATCACTCTCCTACTGTTCATCTGATGAAGAAGGTTTTCAGGCTTTTGAAGTTCTACAGCAGTGGACGCCACAGGCTATTGCCCAGGGGACTTCTGGTAGTGATGGGGAGCAGGGCATCATAAATACAGCTGGTGGCCACATTATAGTTCAAACAATGGGAGTGAGTAACAGTTGTCCAATGGTTTCTTTTACATTTGGCTGCATGTAGGATGGCAAAGTCTCCAGCTCTTGGTGGTTGTAAGGGTTGATCAAGTTGGGGTAAAGTTAAGATCACTCTTGAAAGTCTTTTTCTTAATTAATTTTAACATACCAAATGTGCCATCTGAAACTCATTATATGGCTGGTTTTTCACTCAAATAGTCAGGCATAATCATTAAATTTAATTTGAGATATTTTAATCTCAAATGTATGAGAGCATACGAGCATACAAGTGTCAATCTGAAGGGCAAAATAATCATCATGGCTTAAAAATTGTGCAATAAATTTATTTGTGTTATTTATATATAATATACATGATTTGTTGTAAAATTGAATTATATTTTATCAGTGGTAGAATACGTAACAATTCTTAAAAATTTCATGAACTTGCTATGTTTTGTGGCATGGGCTGCGTTATTGAGATTTTAATATTACTTTGTCATCTGAATGACCAATAATGTTTTTTTTTAAAAATATACCCAATCTAACCAAAACCTGTTTCATCAGCCATCACTTAGTGACACTGTTCAGTTGAGCGGTCATCAACAGGTCATCATCAGTACAACAGGCGTAACATCTGAAGAAGAAGGGGGTGAGGAGATGACAATACACGTATCAGATGAACTTGCGCAAACAGATCCAGGTAGGTAGTGGGCTGGCCATGATATCAAGTCTTAATTTCTCCTTAAGTTGCTGTTTACTGTGGTTTAAATCCCCTCAATATAAAATTAACATTCTATTTTTCCAAGGAAGGGTGTACTTTTCAATCATGTCCAATAATTGAGGAAATGGTACATTTATGAACTGTCATGACATCTGGTTTGGCTCTAAACGTTATCTGGTTTGGTGTGATAGTGGATGCATTCACTTGTCTTTTAAATTATAACTTTTGTCCTCAGATCTCAGCGGTGATAACCTCCATGACACAAGTATTACATCTTTTGCATCTAATGGAGAGGAGATTATAACAGTTTCTCAGTTCCACAGCCAGGTATAAATTTTAAATTTCATTTTATAAATGTGATTTCAATATATTATATTATAGAGGCATCTGGCACTCAAAATTTCCTCATATTATTTAAAATTATTCTTGTTAGTAAATTTGCTGCCAGTTTTTAATAATATAAATTATTAGTGCCACAGCTCAGAAATACACATTAATGAAAAATTTCAATCAGTTATAAGAATGAAAGCAATATGATAGACAAGATAAATTTTAATGGCATACATTTAAAAAATCTTTTAAGATCAATCATTTAGTTCTAAGAAATATTTTTTAAAAAAAGTACCAGTCAACTCTATTAATGAAATTAAAATTGCAGTCCGAGTCTACAGATCAAGACATAATGAATCATGGCGTTTTTGAAACCGTAACGTCAGAGTCAAGTAGTGACCTGGTCATGGGAGTTAGCTCATCTCATCATACGAGTAGCCCAATGACAAGCCTTAAAGGTAGTACATTTATGGCACAGTTTAAAATATTTTACCATTCCATGCAACACTGACTCGTTTTATAAGGCATACTCTACTCCCAGATCCGTTATTTGGAAAAGCTAAAATCCTCTTCCAGTTTCATGAGTAATAACAAATGTGATTTTTAAATAAACAGTCGTCCGTCACCTTATCGCGGTCTCACTGCATCGCTGATTGTTTTACCTGTATCTAATATAGATATCCATATAGAATTTTATATATTGTTAAAAAGTGTTAAATTGCAACATCATCATCATGTCCCTTAGTCCTGGGACAGTTGGGGCGCCACAGATGACATGAAAACTATCCTTTTCCATTCCTCTCTGTTTTCTGCAATTCGCACAGCATCGCCTAGTTTTAGTCCCGTCCTCTCTTTGATGTTATCTTCCCATCTTTTTCTCTATCTTCCTCTTCTTCTCCCTCCTCTTGGTGTGCCCTGCATGATTTCTTTGGCGAGCCCTTGTTTTCTTTTCGCGTGGCCATACCATTCCAGTTTGTGCTTTTTTACAGTCTCCAGTTTCTACAAATAGTTCTTCAAGTGAAGGATGTTTAGTATATGTTATGTTCCTAGCTTTCTTGATTAGTCGGTTTATGCGGTGTTTAATATCAGACGTTGAATTCTCACACCAGCAGGTTATACTGAAATTAAGTGGGCTTCCAATTGTTGCACTGTAGAATAAGTTAACGACTTGTTTGTTTACGCCGAAATTGTACAGTTTTTTGAGGTAGAACTCTGTGGGAAGGGTTTATAAAGCCTTAAAAATATTTATAAGTTTAATTCAAGGTCCCTACTTCGTGGATTCTGGCCTATCACAGGGCTTGTGGACCCTAACCTCTGCAATAGAGGAGGGACCACTGTATTTTAGTTCATTCTTTCTGTGGTTCCTTTCATATTAATTCATTTTTGCTGTAATTTCACTCATGTCAGTTTTGTGCTTACTTGCAGACCCTATACTCATGTCCTCCTCTGATGTTGAGTGTGATAAAAGTCAGAGTGCTGTGCTAACTGATGAGTCATCAGAGTTGATAGACTAATTGGAGCCATCACAATTGTGGTCTAGGAGATCATGTTGACAACATAGCTTTACATTCAAAAATTGTTTAATTTCACACACCAATGATGGTTATACTTATACTATTTAGATTTGTCATTAATTTTAAAAAATATAAAAATTCTTTGAGTATTTTCAGAGGATGAAATGTATTTTTTGTAAAGTTATTATTCTTTGTAAATTTGTTACATTAGTATTGCTTGTTTGATCATGATAAAACTACTCTCAACTATCCATGACCATTAGACGCTAGCATTTCGTCCCAAGATGTTAACAAGATGCAGTATTTCCTCTTTCTTCTTTATACAGTTGTGTAATTATTACTGTCTGCTTGGAACAATGACAAAGCGGTTTCACCTTTTGTTTATAGTTTGTTGACTTTTGTTTGTAAATAGCTGTGCATGCTAATGTTTAAATAAATTATTTAAGATAACCTTTGACTATCAAAAAAACTTCTGATATTTAAGTTATTTAGATTGTTTTGTCGATAAAATGATGTTTACAATGTGTTTTTCAATATTTGTAACCAATTATAATGAAATTTGACTTTTTTTTTAATAGTATTTTGTAAAAATATTGTACATATAATTTGTTGTTATAGTGTTATAGACACAAAAAACATTGGCAGAGTTAATAAATACTGATGTTTTAACTGTGATCAAAGGTTCAGTTGATGAATTTTTGTCAATTTGTTTGTGCAAATTTTATTTTTGCAAATGCATTTTATTTAATATTTTTATAACAAAAAATACTGAAATAATATGTTAAAATTTAGATGCAAACTGGATCATGATAAATTTATTGATTAGTGAAGTCATGGACCTAAGAAATTTCATAAATTTGTTCAGTTCAACACTATATGTTATTTCGTTGTTTTTTTTTAGCCAATTTGCCCTATATTCTTTCATCTAATAGAAATCTATTGGCATGTCACATGTTTTTACAGCTGGATTAAGTTTTAAATACACTGGTCAGTATTTGATAAATAAAAATTGATATCTAAATGGACATCTCAAACTTTAATACAAATAAGTTAAAATTTCATATTTACACATTTTTACCTGAACTAACCATTGGATAAAATAAACTTGCAATCATCAAAAATCAAAAATCCATTCTCAATACAGAGAGTTCAGAGAGCAAGCATTATAAATTAAAATACATTCATTCAATAAACAGATAATACATTATATTAAATCTAGTGCAGCGTATCTGTGTATGACTAACATTTGTGGCACGTCAATAGGAATATTATCATGGTTTTGGCTGTAACTATATACACACAAAGTGAAATAAGAATAAATTTAAGCAGAAGACAAAATTTGAATGGTCACTTTAAAAAAAGTTGATATCAAAGAATAAAAATAAAAATGTTAAAAAAATATAATACTGGATGTGTATTGATGATTAACAAAACATGTCCAAAAAACATATAATGACATATTATAATCCAGTATAAAGTATTCTTTTCTTCTGTTAGGTATTATAAACCTGTGTTATTTTGGTAAGAATGGGTGTTACGGTATAACTGAAGATAGGTTTTTGTTTTATAGAATGACTATCATTTCATTCTGATTAATTTTCAAACCAAAACTTACACAATATATCAAAATATAAATAACTTATTGTGGTGTGCCTTTAAATTGAAAAGCTTAAAAACAGAGTTTAAATATCGGGGCGTAACATTAAATTTGATTTAAAAGTCAGCCTTTATTTAGACTTTGCATCTGAAAGATGATTAGACATTTGATTAATTTTCTGCTAACAAATACTCAGTACAGGGTATTAAAGTTTCACTGAGATTGAGATCATATATACTTTTTAATTTCCACAAAGATAATTTGACCACCAATTAAATGCAAAAAGAATCAATATATCAACTGCTTTAATGATTTTAAGCTGTCTGTGTACGGCTACCAACTCCATGGATGTAGAGATTACCCACAATGCACAGCATAAATATTGTAAAAGCATTGTAGAAAATCATTGTTCTGAATTTTGGTTCAAGCTCACCTTGTCGATACCAATAAACCTGTTTTAAAAAAAAATTACATCATATTAAATTTAACTTTATTAAGTAGTTCTACAATTTCTCTGCAAACTAAAAGATTTGTGAATCATAAAATATTATTCAACTCTCTGTGGGTAGTTAAAAAGAGTTTTTCCTCACTTTTAATTTCTTGCTGCCATCTGATTTCAATTAAACCCATAATAATAATTAGGTACATTCTAAACCATTGTGATCTATCATAGCTACAAGAATAAGAAATCAAACAAATTTGTTAAAACCAATAATTATTTAATTCTGTAACTCGATGTAGTTATAGATTGTAAAAAAAAAAACGTTTTCACAACCTCTAAGGTATTAGTATTATGGAGAGTATGACTGATATTTACCAACAATAAATGATTTCACAACCTCTAAGGTATTATGGACAGGATGACTGATACTCACCAACAATAAATGGTTTCACAACCCCTAGGGTATTAATCGACAGTATGATTGATACTCACTAATAATAAATGGTTTGACAACCTCTAAGGTATTATGGACGGTATGACTGATACTGATACTCACCAACAATAAATGGTTTGACAACCTTTAAGTCTAAGGCAGGCCTGCACAACTCAAAATCTAAGGCGGGCCATAATACTTTATGAAAAACTTATGCAGGCCAAAATAAAATGGGGCAGGACTTCTGCGAGCCAAAAGAAAATAGGACAGGGAGAAAACTATTAAAAAAATAATAAAAATAAAGAATATTTCGTTACTTTGCGGGCGACAAAGTGGGTGCTAGCAGGCTGCATCCGGCCCGCGGGCCGTATGTTGTGCAGGCCTGCTCTAAGGTATTAATGGACAGTATGACTGATACTGATACCAACAATAAGTGGTTTCACAACCTCTAAGCTATTATGGACAGTATGATTGATACTCACCAACAATAAATGGGAAGCACAAATTAACAAGATGACAAGAGCAAAAAAAACATTGACGCCATCAGGAGGCCATTGGGGAAAGACAAATGCGCTTATCAATGTCACCTGTAAAAATAAAAAAGCATAATAACACAATATTATCAATACGTAGCCTTAAATTTATCACATATAAGGTGTACTGAAAAAGAGTTTTGACACAGCTGACATACTTTAATTGAAACAGAAGACGGTCTTCTGTTATAAAATGACCTATCTTATTTTGTGAAAAATTAACTAAAATTGCTAAAGCAATATTTGGCTTGATAAATTACATTAATGTCCAGTAAATGAAAACTGACATGTGGTCAGGGCCGGCCCTAACAATTGCCGGGCCCTATGCGAAATGGATTGCGCGGCGGCCCAGTCTGGGTAGAGACAAGGATAATAAATGAAAATTAAGATTTTGTATTCGAAAATAAATTCGTCTATGCATTTTATTAATTCTTTACTAAGTACAAAATCACGATCAAATTAACTTTACTTTACGAGCCTTGCGTGTAGGGAAGTCATACAGTATATCATCAAAATTCTGTTTCCTACATAGATCACGCTCAATAGTAAGAATTGCCAAATTGTTCAATCTATCTTCGTGAATTATTGACCTCAAGTAATACTTGATTAGTTTGAGGCGCGAGAAGCTTCTCTCATCAGATGCCACAGTTACGGGTATTGTTAAAAATATTCTGAGTGCAACAAAGTAGTTTGGGAAAGCAGTGTGGACAGATAAGCCAAAATTTCTACCGCGGTTTTGGCGGTATTTGGTAGAATATGCCTTAAAGATTCCATTTCATCTGCTAATTCTCGCCAATATATATCTGCTGACTGGTCTGTTGATGACGTCAATGCTTGCTTGAGGCTCGCTGTAAACTTTCGTATATCATCACGCTGAAGGCTCTTAAAGCTGACAAGAAATCCAAATAGATTGTGGTTTGATTTCAGCTGTTCAAATCTCGGCTGCAAGGATTGCATTGCAGTGTCCACAATTCTGTTGAAGCAATTTATCCTGTAGTCATCTTCAGCATTTCCATGTGTGAAGTTTTCCACAGATTTATCATACTGCCTTTTCCTTTGATGTTTGGCTGAATAGGCTTGGACTGTAAAGGGTTAAGAACGGTGTATGTTTCATCTTACCCCAAGTTCCCCTAAATGACGAGTTTAGAGATAAGGCACCCGAGCAGCTACAATTTTTTTCAATTTTATTTACTTGCCGTTATCATTTGAAACAACGACATAATCGATTAAAACAGAATAAACATGCTGACCTATACATGATTATAAGTTATAATGGTTTAATTTGATAATTTACACCTAGAATTAGCGCGGGGCCTATGAAAGTGCGTGGCCCACTGCGGCCGCATAGGTTGCAGTGGCCTAAGGCTGGCCCTGCATGTGGTACAAACAGCTCATAATAATGATGGCTAAAAAGGATAAAGATCATTAAGTCATTTCAACTGGATTTTTGAGTAAAGCGACACAACATGATGAGTATGATACAGTCAAGTGCTTGTTAAATGACAGAGATAGAATCTTATAAGAAAATTTTAAACATACCAAGACCATAATGCCAACAATTGTACCAACCACCAAATTCACAACACGATCCTGAAAGACATTTTATTTATTGAATTAAATTTTTGTTTTTAGAAGAAGTTATTTGGATAATTTTATTTTTCATTTATAAATCATTTTAAAAAAAATTATATATGCTGCATGAAAAATAAATTGTTTAAAGAATGAGAATTGAAATGATCTCTCATCCCATAGTGTAAGTTAACATTTTAAATTTGAAAATGAAAACATGTTATATAACAAATACAGCTTTAAATAAAAGGACTGGATCTGAAATAAAAGAAATTATCAACAATATAATCTTATTAACAAGCAATGAGCCTTATTAAAATAACCCCATCTTGAAGAATTACTGCTCATATTCTTAAAAGAAAAGTACTATTCAAATGCTAAAACAAACAATGCCACATTCGTAAAATAATGTTGGTTCTAATACTTTTGCAATAGAATGTTCTGGTTGTACTGAGTGACGTAGAAGTTCAGGTTTGGTTGTCAGCAGGGTTCAGTTCAGTTGTCAGTAGGGTTCAATTTCAGTGTGTTTGGTTCAATTCCCATCTCTACTTTGTTTACAGTAGCATGTTTAAATATTTTAAGAATAATTATAATAAAAACATAATAACATATACATAGTGTGCACAATGAGAAAATCAATACATTTTACAAAACTTACAGTTGATGTAGGTCCACCAAATAGAGGACGATCCAGAGGATCTGTTTCTCTCTGTCCATCCATGTTATATTTTTATTTTCAAAAATTCTTCCTAATAGTCTTGCAACTAAATTTATTGTGGCGCATTTGCTTGAGATAGTGGTGAAGTCTTGATAACACCACTATTAGTGATGAGGCAACTGCCCATCACTAATTTTATTTATTTTACTTATTGTAATAAAAATTCAGAGTTTATGTCTCATAGTGTCATAGCATATTTTGATATTGACTTACAACTGTAGCCTTTATGTACTATACTAGACTATAGTGCTGGACTTATAATCTACTAATACTAATAGTACTAATACTCTGTAGTAAGGGTGATAATGATGATGATGTCAGATGTAAATTTTAGTTAAGGAGTTAATTTATTATCATTAATTATTTCTTGGTCTTATCAACTCTTCTGTCCACAGTCACGTTACACAAATGTTCATTGGACTTGCTGTTTAAAGAGAGAAAGAGAGGTACAGAGTCAGAGAAAGTTATTAAAGTTTTTATAATATAATATCATAGAATTTTTTTTTCTCTACTGAACTCTTGACACTCTTGTTGGAGCATTAATTCACTATAAAAACGAATACACATTTATTTTATTTTAAGATCTGCCTACACCAGGGGTCGGGAACCTTTTTGTATGAGAGAGCTATGGACACCACATATTTTGAAAAGTAATTAATTCTGTGAGAGCCATACATTATGTTTAAAACTAAAAATTCAAGCAGTGTCAAGCAAAAATGTGTGCATTTTGTGTGTTTTCAACACTAAATATGCAATAAGTATGTCTCTGAATTCTTTTTAAATTTTAATAACATTGTTATGCTGTTGCTAATCTATAATGAGTATTTCTTCCCATTAATGCGACTTTTTTTAAATAATCGAACATTTGTCTGCGAGCCAGATGCAGCCATCAATAGAGCCACATCTGGCTCGCGAGCCATAGAGACCCCTGCCCTACACAATGAATAGGTCAATAATAGACTATAGACTTGTTAAGCCTTGTTGACAAAAAGGGAAAGTAAATTATTTAAGTTAATGTAGCCCTACACTTTTAATTTATGGCCTAAACATGGAACAACAATTCAATTATAAACAATACTAATGACTAATTATATGTATTATTATTATATAGTACTAAGTCATATGACATAAAATAGCCTGCCTATACTATTATAGTAATAGTATCTAGTATCAGAATCTTATCAGTATTGAGCAGTGGTTCTTAACCTTTTTGGAGGTACTGAACCCAATCAGTTTGATCATATGCGCATTAACCGAACCCTTCTTAAAAGGAAAAATTAAATATGATTTTTTTTCTGATTATTTTTTTACCTCCGCCGAACCCCTGAGACTAACTGAACTAACTCACCAAGCCAAACCCCTGGGGTTCGATCGAACCCAGGTTAAGAACCACTGGTATAGAGTATAGTCATAGTAGTCATAATAGCCATGGCCATGGACCTTTGACTTTGATTTTTTTATTTTCATTTGGCAGTTTGTTGAATCTGTTAACGATCGTAATTTCATTAGACTCTAGTCTCAAGGAATTAAAATCAAACATATTATTTTTAGAGAAAATGGTTCAATTTACTTCCTGCACAAATTTAAATATTTTAAATACGTCAAAGATAGCCTTGTTTCTTTCGCATAAAGTAGCCATGTCAACAAGGAGGCGTCAACTTACTACTCTTGTTATTTTTTTTTTGTTGTTGTCAAAAATGAGTTTTGAAAATGTTAGAGTAGTTTCCCTTTGATTTAAAAAAAAAAAATATTCTTCATTTAATTCTAAAATTAGTTTACAGGTCGGTGTAATAAACCCCACTTACTTAATTCCAACAGGGAAATAATAACATTTTGTTTAATTTATTTAAAAATGTATTTCATATTCAATATAGTGGGAGTCATAAGCTCAATAGAATTGAAACTTATGCACTGATATTTTTCGGACACATTTTAAAACATAAATTTGTTAAACCTGTGAATAATAAAAAATAAAATAAAATTTTTACGTAATTAAATATATTATTTTTGGCTCAAAATCCCACATTGATTGCAGTGCTGAATTAGCAGTGCGTGGGTGTGGCGAAAACAACTAACTACGCAAATATTATTTGGTTAAAAAATCGCTACACAAAATATAACGTAAGGTACCTTACTATGGTACACTTTGGATTATTTAGTTGTATTTTCCCCACATTTATTGTTGCTAGTTCAACTGACTAATAAAGACTATAACTATAAGACTAATAAACTTACGGATTTTATAAGGCTTTCCATTGCGCTTTTAAAAGAAGAATGAATCAATGAAAGTCAAAATTTGTCAAGATTTCTTTATTGATGTTCAAAGGAATTCTTCTTGATTTGAGCAGCGATTAAAACGTTACATTCTGCCAAGACACTAGTGTGAGCCGATATTCTTCTTATGCCTTTTTACCCCGTCTGCGGCATAGGTCGTCCACAAGAATTTTCCATTCATCACGGTCCTGTGCTTTCCTTTCCAGTCGCTTCCAGGTGTAGGCCTATCCCATATTTTGCGTGTCTGCCTCTAGCGTGCGTCTCCGTGTATCCTTTGGCCTTCCTCTCTTTATTTTTCCATGCGGATTCCATGTTAGGGATTGTCTGGTGATGCTATCTGGGGGTTTTCGGAGCGTAATCCCTATTCGTCTCCATCTTTTCTTTATGATGTCTTCATCAATGGGCACCTGTTAAGTCCTTTCTAGTAGATCTTTATTAGTGATGGTATTTTGCCATTTGATGTTCAGGATCTTTCTATCTAAGGCATTTGTTTAGGAAGGTCTGTACTTTCTGCATAATGTTCGCTGTTGTTTTCCAAGTTTCTGCTCCATATAGTAGAACTGTTTTGACATTAGTGTTAAAGACTCTGACATTGGTTTGAAGCTTTAGCTCCTTCGACCCCCAATATTTTCTTTAATAACACAAATACTGATCTAGCTTTTCCAATTCTTGCCCTTAAATCCGCCTCGGATCTGTCATTTATGTCGATGGTGCGCCTAAGTATTTGAAGGACTCCACTTCTTCCAGGGCCTTTCCTGTTAGAGTGATGATATGCTCTTGGTTGGCTAAGTTTACCTTCATGATCTTCGTCTTGCTTTTATTTACATTGAGTCCGAGCTGTGCTGAAATGGTGGCTACGTCTTTCGTCTTTTCCTGCATTTGTCACTGGTTGTAGGACAGAAGTACAATGTTATCTGCAAAGTCTAGGTCATTCAGTGTGAGCCGATACCCTCTATATAGTGTTAAAATTCTTCTGCTTTTAATTTTAATAATATACAATACTGTCGCTCATTGTTGATGCAAGCCTTATCGATTTTGAACAAACTAAATGGATCTTACTTCACATATCATTGGTTGGATAGTTGGAAATACTAATTTGATATTTTGTCTTCTTCTTCTATTTAAGGGCCCACGATCATTAAAAAAATAATCATTCTGGCTCCTCTGCATGTAGAGGGGATTTGCAATGTTTCTGTGCCTGGTGTTGAAGAGGAAATTTCACTGGTTGCAAGGGCTACTCAGTGAGGGTATCATGAACTGGGGGTTGGAAGGCCTGAGGCAAAAGTTTGATGGGTTTTAGCCTCAACTGTTCCATTTGAAAGCTTGTTCCAGTCCCTGATTGACTTTTGCAGGAATGAGCAGTTCCTGTACTGGCTTCTTGCTGGTATGAGCCGGAACTGCCTGTCATGGCCTCGTCGCTGTCTCTGGGGCGAGAGGGACGAGTTTCTTTTTAATGCTGGATAGTTAGATATAACAAGTGGATCTCACTTTGGATGCTTGGACACAAGGCCATTACGAAGGGATGTGAAGGGGAAAGGGGACGATCACCCCATGCCCCAACAACATTAAGGAGCTAATAAAATTAATTAGATATGCTATAGGAACCTAGTCCTAGTAGTTATAATCAAATGATAAAATCACATTTAGATTACTTCACAATGACAACGGCGCAAAAATTGTCTTTTTACTGGTCCGCCACACTTTTCTAAATATTGATGCGTGCCATATATTGTAATATAGAGTAATAATAATTACAGCCCATCTTTAATGACGTATATTTAAAAATTAAACTCCCCAAAAAAGGTTTGCCTACCCCTAGACTAGACTGTAGGCCAACTTCAAATAAAGTTTAAGCTTTGAGAAGCTACATTTATCACCTGCCACTGAAAGGGATAAATTTAACGGAATACCAACAATAGTAAATAATGAAAATGTACACAATCTCAATAAAAATGCGAAATAACTTATGTCACATGAGAGGCTACTCTTAATAACTTTAATATTTTAGAAAGTTTTAGTCTATTGTTATCTTTATTATTCTTAATGTTATTATTTTTCAGTATCTTTGTTACATTTTGCTTCTGGTAGGGCTGCTTCCTTTTCACAACTGCCACCCCCTACTCAACATGTTTTATATTAATGAATATGATACTGAGTGAAAAAAAAAGCTATCAAGCAGCGAACGTCGTTGTTTCCTTTGACTTTGACCGGTTGCACACTTGCACCGTGACTCACTCTCAGGTTGGTTGTCATTTTTGGGAGGCGACTATGTTTATATTGTTATTTAATCAATAAAGAGCCACGGGTATGGTGTAGGACTATCTTTAGGACTTCTGCTAGACTATTTTTACACGAAGGCAGTGGGGTCTCTTCTTCTTCTTCTTCTATATCTTAAGGCTTAAGGCTTAAGGGCCCACGATCAATTTATTGATAATTTTGGCTCCTATACTATGCATGTAGATGGGATTTGCAATGTTTCTGTTACTGAGGAAACAGATGAGGATGAGGAAATCATGCACTAGGGGTTTGAAGGCTTGAGGCAATAGACACAAATGTGTCTAGTGTTGTCGCATCAACCATTCCTTTTGAAAGATTGTTTCAGTCCCTGATTGTCTTGGGCAGGAATGAGCAGCACCTATACTGGCTTCTTGCTGGTATGAGCCTGCATTGTCTGTCATGGCCTCGTCGCTGTCTATGGGGGAGAGGGACGAGTTTCTGTTTAATACTGTCTAGGACTGTCTATAGTACTGTACTGTGGACTGTAGGCCTATGCCTATTGTTTAAAGTTTAAAGTCGCCAGGCAGGCTTTGTTTGAGTTTGGCATAGGACTATAGGACTAGGACTGTCTGTACTGTAGCTCATTATAAATATCTAGTATTATTGCTTAAAGTCAAGGCCAGTTATGTCTAGTCTATGTTTTAGAATACGAGAAGTATACTTTTTTTTGTAACACTTAGACTTAGACCTTTCAGACTATCGAATATGTTCTCAAAATACCCGGACAAGGTGTAGGCTAATAAAACTGCACCCGGTTAAGCCCTAGTTATAAATAATTAATTAAATTAACTGATTTGTTGGCCTGTTGCTGATTTTGTTATTAACCCATTATATTGTAAACATTATTCAGATAAGTAGAACTATTATTCACATGATTCACACTAGTAGATCTAATTTAGAGTGAATTTTTCACAATTTATTATGACTACATAAAGTAGGTATATCGATACCCTCTCGCTCATTCCGTTTGCGCAGGCCGAAAAATGACGCAAACCATTTAAAGCAATATGAAGCATTTGACTGGTCGGTGATGTCGTTTTTTTGCGTTTTTCATCACAGTTTTCAAATAATTATCATCAGTGACGTAGAACGCATGTTTTCCTAAGCTTTTGGCACCATTTTCGCCGCATGTTGGATTTTGTGACCGGCAGCGCATTTAATATTAGAGATTGGTATGTACTTATAATCTTATAACTTTTTAATGGGAAATATAAAATATATGCCACTATAAAGCAGAACTGCTTCATTTATTCCCAATTCTTAATAACTTTATTTCATTAATAATAGTAATTCCCCCTAAGAGTTATGAATTGTCCCGTGGAGGGTGTAAGAAAATTAAAATGTCAGTTGTAAAAAGTCATCTTTCCTCAAAAAAAAAAATGAGTTGTCAGAAATGGCTCTTTTATCATTTTGACTTAAACTTTTATTATATCTAAAGAGATGTTCGTTAATTGTTTATTTTATAAAACCTTGGCGTGAAACATTAATTAGCTTCAGTTTATGGATGGGAAACAGTTAAAGTTATTTTATAAGTAAAGCATGGCCGTGAGCATATAAATTATTGTATTAGTTTAATTAGTAATAGTGTTAGTATTAGTTTGATTAGTAATAGTTTTATATATCTTTTATGTAGAGTGTAGAGGCCAACTGCAAGCCTCTAGTCTACTATATTTATAATGAATAAATGTAGACTGTACTTTATCAGTATATAATTAATTAATAGTATAATTAATATATTATTATTATAAATGAATATATTATAGATTTAAAAAAAAATTTAATGTGAATTGTGAATGAATGAATGTGTAAATACAAATTAATTAATTATTAAGTTTTAGACTTAGACATAATTATAAAATGTTTATGTTTATCATATTCATATAAGATATTGTTAAAATTAATTATATTTTCCGTTCATTTGGCTCATTTGGCAGTTTCAAAGATTCTAAGAATGTCTACCGAAGATGAAACGTCCGAGTTTAATAATTTTGTGGCAAGCTTTGCTCAAGATGCTGCCAACAAAGTTTAATAGGAATGGGTATGCTGTCTTTCTCTGCACCAAGGGAACCAGCAAGAAAGAAGGCATGAAATATGCTGCATCTGAACTTGATGAGTGCTTCATGCAACAGGATAGTAGCTATGTGTCTAACAAGAAATCAATAGTTGGGAATCTGAAATCTTTGGAAAGCAGGCTGTCAGGTTTTAAAAAGAGACTGAAGGTAAACTGGAATAATAACAACATCCAGAATTTTTTGTTGCAGCCACTTAGAGTTCCAGTTTCCAGAAAGAAGCAGCCATTGCCTTCCACCAGCTCTGTTGATATTACATCTTCAGAAAAAAATGATGATGGTTTTTTTCACAGGAAGCTTAACAGGACGGAACAAAAGATTGTTTTCTTCCACAGGTATCTCATCAGCAGGTAGAGGCTCCACTACCATTGTAGAAGTTGCGGACTGATTGTAAGCAGTGCAACGTAATTAGGAAAAGGTTTGTCACTAGGTGCTGATCCTTGGAGGACCAGGTAAGAAGAGTTAAATTAAATGCCAAGTCTCTCTGCAGGTCTCCTGAAATGTAAGTATTGACTCAGAGCCTAAACAGAAAGACGGTAAGGATCGATACACTGAAACGAGAGAAGACAGCGCTTAAGACTAAGGTTCAACACTTGGAACGACAGCTGGGAACATGAGCAATGAAGATTGAAAAGGCCAGTCTACTGAGCAGAAGGAATTGCATCCTGCAGAAGAAGGTCACCAAACTACAGGAGGAGGTGTATCAGCTGAAGGCTACACTAAAGGCAACGACGGAGGACAGGAGAGAGGCACTCCTTGAAGGTGGATGAACTGATGGAGGCGTCTGAGAAGGGTAAAGTAATCATTACCACATCTGCAAAATCACCAGGCACCCAAAGTAAAACTCATATGTAAAGATATACATATAATACCCCCATGATAAAATGTATATATAATTGCATTTTACATCAGGTGCCTGTGGATAAAGCTGGAATAGTGATTGACTTCATTGTCCGAGAGCTGGCTGGACAGACCTTGTCAGACTTCCCTGTGCATCCACAGCTGCATCCATGACCTATGAGCTGGGAATCCTCTCTGAAGTCAGTGAAGTATTGTCTAAGGCTAATAATGTTACATTATCCTGAGACTCTACACCACTTGACGGACAGCACATTAACACTTGTAACATTTCAGCTGATGGGCAGAACCTGACTCTCCAGACAGCAGGAATAGCAGGTGGTAAGACAGAGGATTACCTGGAGCAAGTCATGAATGCACTTCAGGATGTTGCCTCCATGTACTCGAGTTTCCACAAAATTCAACAGCAAATGGTGCTGTAAACTTTTAATCTCTCTCTCCAGGCAACGCTAAGCGATCGAGCTCGGGTGAATAAGTGTGTGTCTCAGCAACTGGAAGAGACCCTAGGCAAGAAACTAGTGCAGCTGAAGTGCCACTTACACCCGCTGGACGGCATGGCTACCCAGGCCAGGAAGGAGCTCAAAGCCTTAGACGTTGAGTGGGAGATTAAGGGTAATGTTTTTGGAAGCGAAATTTGGTTTATGCTGTGTCTAAATTGAGTATATAAAAAGTATTATTTTGTATATTCTATTCAAAATTGTTTTTAAATGTTGTTTTTTTAAATTGATTATTAATTTTAAATACTAAAATATTTTCTTTATATCTACAGATACAAAATGAAATCGGGAGACCCATCAGGGTTTAAGGCCTTCCTAGAGAGATCTAAGCTAAACCGAGGAGTCATAGTACGCTATGTGGGGAACAGACTCCACGTTCTGTTCCACCTAGCTGGGATCATTGTCCACCTGAAGGATCTGCTATCCCAGTACTTGACTAAGTACTCAACTGCTATGGGTTTGTGATCGGTCATTATGAAGGACCTCGACAACCCAAACATTTTTCTGAAGTTGAGAGCTTTAGGTAAATATATATATTTTAAAATAATGTAGTTTTGTGAATTGTTACAATATCTCATATACTTTATCAATGTTATACACGTTTGTATTGTTTCCTAAATTTTATTATATTTTACATGGTAGGTCTCTTTGGGAAGCTCTTGACTGGCCCCTGGATGATCACATTCTATAAGAATCCTGGTGTATTAAAGCATTTGGAAATGGTATGTGTTCATTATATTTGTCTATAGCGATTAACCACCATTATCATTTTATAAAATATGTGCCCATTAAAAAATTCCCTTATTTTCTTTTTATCACAGACTCCTCTCATCAAAACGTGCATGGTCACGTTGAAGAAGATTGAAGACAACCCAGTCTTGGTCCTCACCATCGACCATGACGTCTTCAACAACCAGCTGGAAGTGGATGATGTCCTGCTGAAGCTGAGGAGCAACTCCGAGGAGACCTCAGAACGTTTTTTTTTACAATCTCTTTACTTGCAAAATGTTTTTTAAATGTTCTAGGTAGGCAGCTGGGGGATTATACTGATGGTGAGCTGGCGGACCCCCAACCAGAACTGATGGCCAAGACTTCATCTGCTCCAGTCCACAACATCTTCTGTGAGCGTGTGTTGGGCATGGTGGATGCCCAGGTTAAGGGGGCACCCAACGCATCCATGGCTTTTGTTGATGCCAAGGTGAAGTGTCTGGCCAATAAGACAATGGAATGGTTGGTAAGGAAACCCAGTTCCGAACAGGTTAGGATGATTTCTTTTTCAATCAACTTTGCACGTAGGCAGGTCAAAGTTCTAAAGAGTAGTGATAAGTTAATGAGACAGTTGATTATTTTTAGACAGACCGAATTAGCGCAGAAAAGGGATGCGACAGATAGAAATAAACTAGAAAGAAACATTAGAAACTGTCTTGAAACTGGATTGGGGTTGGATGATGATGTTTTCTCTAGTCTTCTCCCAGGTACTAAAGAAAATTTTAATGAAATGTTTCAGAACTCTGTAGACTGCCTGCCCTTACCTATCAGGCATGTTTGACATGTAGATGGAGAAGACAAGGTCTTTGAGGGGGAAGTAGTTGCAGTGGTAACTAAAAACAAAAAGAAGTGTTGTCGTGTAGTTTATAGTTTAGATGACATTCAGGTTATTCCAGTTACTTTTTTAATTGCAGGTGCCCTAATGGGAGACTTTCATTTTATTGAGATAATGTCATGATTTTGTTGTAGTTTGGTATTGCCCCTTACTTGACTATGGGTACATTAAAAAACATTTTGCTAATATTTTCCGTTTCAGCATACTTTTTCACATTTAATATTAGAATACTTTTTAAATACCTTTCCAATTTTTCAGGCTATCTTTTCTTGAATGTTTCTATTTTTTAAAATTGGTTTTAATTCTTTTCCAATTTTTCTTTTTCAGGCTGTTATCTTTTCATGTAATGTTTGTATGGTTTACTGTTCGCATTTATTTACATAATTATTTTGTGTAAATATATTACGGTAATATAAGAACAATTGATTTTTGTTTTGTCTTGATTCTTATTTTTATTATTATACCTTTTCCATTTTTCTTTTTCAGGATTTCATTTTTATTTTAAATTTAAATGTTACAGTTACAGTTGATTACAGTTGCATTGAAATAGAATATAATGTGTAGAGATAGATTTAATGTAGGAGCCATTGACTTTTATTTTGTATTTATTACGTTTTTAATACTTATCCCATTTTCTTATTCAGGCTTTATCTTAACCTTTAATGCTAGTGATAATTATGTTAACATTTTTTAAATAAAATTATAATGTGTAGATATGTGTTTAAAGGAGGAACCATTGATTTTTGCTTTTTTTAAAACGTGTTGATTTTGTTTTGATTACTTTGTTAATTATTAATACTTTTCAAACTTTTCTTTTTCAGGCTATCTTTTCTTTTACTTTTTGACTGTTTGCATTTATTTAGAAATTATTTTGCATATATATTATATATATTATTTTAAGAACCATTGATTTTCATTTTGACTGGCTTACTTTTTTAATACTTTTCCAATTTGTCTTTTTCAGGCTTTAATATTTTCTTTTAATGTTTGTATTAGTTACTGTTTACATTTCTTTAGAAAAGTATTTTGTTTAAATATATATATTAATGTAAGAACTTTTGTTTTTGAATTTATTTCTTTTTTAATACTTTGCAAATTTTTATTTTCAGGCTTTTGTCTTAACCTTTAGCTAGTGTTAATTGCTTTTTGCATTTATTTAGAAAATTATTTTGTGTAAATACTCAATTTATGAACTTTTGGTTTGCTTTTCACTTAAATTTTTCGCTTATTAAGTGTTTCATTTTTCTTTTTCAGGACATTTATTTTCTTTAAAAAAAGGTAACTATTCTTTTATTTCATATTATAGTATTAATTATAATTAATAACAGCAATAATATTAAATTTGTTGTTTCCGTAAATGTATGTACCTGACTCATTTTTTTTTTAGAATACATTTTGAAAAATATTTTTCACTTTTTTTTTCTTTTCAGATTATTTTAAATTCTTATTCACATACAGGTAAATTTTAATATTAGTGGCAGGTATTAGTATTTATTAAAAAAATTATTTTGTTTAAATATTTAATGTAGTTACCCTTGACTTGTATTATTTTGTCTATATTACTTTTTTAATATCTTTTTCCATTTTTCTTTTTCAGACTGTTTTCTTATCCTTCAATGCTATTGTTCGTTATACTTTCTATTGATTTAGAATTTTTTAATGTGTGCATACATTTTTACTGTTGGAACCATTGATTTTATAATTTTTTCAAATTGATTTTGTCTTCATTACTCTTCTATTACCTTTCCAATTCTTCTTTTTCAGGCTGGTATCTTTTCTTTTAATGTTTAAATATCTTTAGAAAATTATTTTGTGTAAAGTAAATATATTACTGTGAGACCCATTGATTTTCTTTTTTACTTGATAACTATATAAAATAATTTTTAAATTTTCCTTTTTAGGCTATCTTTAATAATTTTTATTTTTATTTTTATTTTACTTTTTCAGGACATTTATTTTCTTTAAAAAAAAGGTAACTATTAAATTTTATATTATAGTATTAATTATAATTAAAACAGCATTGATTAAATATTTGTTGGGTATCATTACTTTAATGTATGTACCTCTGACTTTTTCTTTTGGAATACTGGTACATTTAAAAAAAATATTTTTCCCCCTTTTTTTTCTTTTCAGAATATATTCAATTCTTCATCTCACACAGGTAAATGTTAATTTAATTGGTATTGGTTTAACATTTATTGTCTGTAATTTATTTACAAACTTACCATTAACCATCTTATTGTTGTCTGTTTTGACTAAATATTTGAATAATTTTTTAATAACATTTCTACATCTCTTTTTTCACTATGTTGTATTTGAATAATTAATTAATATATCTATATTTATTTTCAGAATGTTTTCAGAGTCCCATAAAATAAGTAGTAGCACTGATTTATTTCATATATTTAGTTTGTTGTGTGGACCTTTGATTTAAAAACAAATAAAATTTTAATATTTTTTTTTTCAGATGTTTTCAAGTTCCCTACAGAACATAAATTAACTAATTTAAATTGTATTTGATATTGTTATTGTTAGACAATTGAACTAACCTGCAATTTTTTTGTTTTTCATGTAAAAATTTACCCAAACAAATTTGTTTTAAATATTTTTTTTTTACTTTCCCTGCATAAACATTTTTAAGAATAAATATTTATTATATAATTTGAACATTTTGTGTTCATTGTGTTGTATATTGCATTAAGAATATTTACTGAAAATTTGGTATCATTATCTTTAAAAATAAAAAAGTTATGGGGAAAAAGGTGAAAAAAATTTAAAAGTGAGTCACTAGTTTTTTGGCCGCATGTATAGCTTATATAAGGAGCATAAAAAATTTGACAAAAAAAATCATAACTCCAGTTCTATAAAAGATAGAGAGATGAAATCGGTGCTGTTAAAAAGCTTATTGCTAGCCCTTTAAAATGATATATCATTCATGGCAATTGGACAATATTTAAATTTTGTGTCAAAGTACCTACATAAAGCAATGAGTACAGCCATGACGGTCCTTATGGACTAACAGATCAGATTACATACTTGTAGTAGACAATTATATTATTTTTATTATTGATGTTTATCAATAATCAATAATGTTTTAAATGTTTTGTGTGTAGGCCTAGTATTGAAGTGCCCCAGCTGCTTAATGTCTGAGTCTACCTCAAAGTTGTACATGGTTTGATCTTATCATAAAATGGTAGTTCCCGACCGCCTACATACCAACACTCCCAAATGTAAATATACTGTTGGTTCAATGATATTAATATAATCATTTTTGTAAAATCAGGACGCATGGCAGTGATTTTTTCGGAAAATTTGTTTTCCTGGGTGGGAGAGGAGGTGCATTTCAAGCATTCAAGCAGCAATGCCAAAATTATGCATCAGTGACAGTGGCGCCCTGCAGTCCTGCATAAAGTTTATGATGAACTTAATTCTTTTTGGTTTTTATGCCCCGGGAGTATGTTTTTGGCTCTACTTTAGCTTAGGAATCTACATAGTCCAATTATATGTTCTAAATTTTGCACATACTTGATTTTAATATTTGCATCATTCTACACTTAATCAGAGAGCAACAGAAAATATGCAAGTGGAAATTAATTTGTCCTTTGACCTGTTTGTGTTTAGTTATTACTAAAAAGTATAGTTGTTTTAAAAATTTAATTTGAACTATTTGTTTGAACTACTTCAGTAATATGTGAATTTTATAATTTCCTTTTTGGTACTAATCTAGAGATGTTGACTTTAAAAAGCTGTGGTATCGCTGGATCAAGTTTATAATTTTCTGATTTAAGTCAATAGCTTTATTTATACTTTTATTAAAAATTTAATTATTTTTAGCAACTGTGTGATCTTTAATTTTTGTGTGTTTTATGCTCCTTAAAGAGAGAGATCTGCGAGTCTGAATAATGCCTATAATAGATATACTAGTCTGAATAATGCTTATATTAGATTTACTAGTCTGAATAATGCTTATAATAGATCTACCAGTCTAGATAAGGCTTAAAATGGGTTAAAGCAGCGAGAGAAGGAAAGAGAGTTTATGGCTCAAAATAATTCTGAGAACCACTAATGCAGAATTTCATTTTTGTAAATAGTTGACCAAGTACTTCTTTGAATAGTAGACCAAGTATTTCTTAGAATAGTTGACCCAGTTCTTCCAACTACTTAATGATTTTAGCTGAGTTTTTAATAAAGTTTGTTTTAAACTACTTTGTCCCTTGATTGGGTTGACATATTTTTTTGTAACTGCCAATCCAGTATAAAGTAAATTAATTATTGCATATGGCAAGCAATCCAGGATAAGTATTGCATGGCTTAACTATGTACTTTGGGTGCCAAGACAATCAGTAGATGTTATTTCTCTTCTTAATCGCACACAGAATGTTTGTCTGATTCCTTTAGAAAACCAAGAAATTATTGATTTAGAAAATTCAATTTGTTTTCAGAAAAACTGTTCAAACTAGAGACATCACCAAAGATGTGTGCACTGTGAAAACCTTTCTCCTCTATCAACTTTATTTTGTTTAAAAACAGGTATTATTTTTTGGTTTTCTCTACAGGGATAGAAATTCTTCCAGAAGGTGGTTGAAATTGATGTGAAGATGTGAATACAGAACATGAATCCCTGATGTGGAGTTTTGTCCAAATGTTAACATTCATGGTAAGTGGTATGGATGAATGTCTTTTTAGAAACAATTGTCAGGTTTTGATTGGTGAAGTGTGCTTTAAATTGGTATATTGCACTGACTTTGCATTTAGCCAACGTAAGGCTAATCACATTTCTTAATTTAAAAGTTTTGGAAAATTATCTTCTTGGGATTTCAAAACGTATTCAATTTTTTTTATTATTGATACGCTCTTTACCTATTATTTTCATTCATTTTTATTTTTCTGATCATGGTATTTTAGCGGATGTGTTGTGAAATAAATATTTTTAGTAAATAAAAAAATAAAATACAAATTAATTATCTATTTCAGCAAATGATGAACACAAATTTTGGGTATGATTATTTGGCTCCTTTGATTTGCACAATTTATCAGGACAAAATTGAGACAAAATTTCGTATTATTACGGTACTTGATTGGTTGGACACCACCTTTACTGCCTATTAATTAATCTAACATTATAACAGCTTTTCAAATATAGAAATTATTTTCAACAAACACATTGTAAAATTGTATCCTGGTGTTTTTCTTGTCACAGTTACGCCTAGGAGGAAATGGAAAGCTACATGTAAGCCGATATCTATGTCTTTTGGACTGGTCATGCACAAGAATAGGTAATGATAGGTCAACTTTTATACCATTTTTTTAAAACTTGAGTGGATTTTTAATTAATCAATATTTTTATATTATAATTCGACACAATTTTGTATCAATAATTTTAAAAAAAACTTTTATTTTAACTTCAAATTTAATTTCTTTTCAATTTTTTTTATTATTCTAGGTTCAACTATAGATGATGGGGTTAACAACCAATATCAGCTACGCTAATGGATGATCCGGCAACAACCAATGTTAGATCCAATGGATGATCCCACAACTACCACTGTTTGATCCAACGGACGACCCAATAACATTCAATGTTAGCGCCAATATATGACCAAACAAAAACCAATGTTAGATCCAATGGATGACCCAGCAACAACAAATGATAGATCCAATGGATGACACAGCAACTCCAATTGTTGGATCCAATGGATGACTCCTCATCATCTGCTGTTAGCTCCAATTCTTATTTTTATTCTTTTTAGATCTTAAGAAACTTGTTAACAAATTTATTTAAAAAAAATTGTATTCCCTATTAAAGTACCACTATGGTATAAAAAAAAACATAATTGAAAGTTGAAACATTGATTCCTGCATTATAAGAACTGAAATATTTTAATGTAGATTCAGGTAACTAATAGTAACAATCATAAACCTTATAAAATGGCTGTATTTTAATGTCTGCCTTTTACCTCTATTTTTCTAGGCTTGAGAACACCTGAAAAAACTCAAACATGATTCTCAAGTAAACAGCTTGTAATAGAATATATTATAACATTTTTTTAAATAACCCAAATTTCCTATTTTACCCAACTTGTTCACTAACTCCTGAGATAGCTGTCATTTTTTTATTTAGCAAACTATTCAAGAAAAACAAAAGAAAATATTATGCAAATATGAATAAAAAAAAAACGAATCTCAATTAACACTTATCAGGTATTTTAGCTAATGAAATCGGTGTCATCGTTTTCCTTCATCTTCTCCTTGAAAAACAGGAAAAACAGATTTTTGGGGGATGGGGCTGAAAGTTGGATTGAATGTGTTGTCATTAGCAACGAGTTTATAATTAAGACAAGTTTCAGCCCGATAGGTTGATGGGAAGAAGTGAATTAGCCATCCGAAGATTTTGCCTGCCAGCCAGCCACGAACAAAAGTGAAGTTAATTTAAAGGATTTAAAAATCAGATATATATTTTGTTATAATGTGTACAAGGCAAACACAAGTTATTGTTTCTGTTTATTTTAAAGATATAAATTTGAGGGCTAAATAACAATATTGTAAAATAAATTATAAATGTTTTAAATACACTTACTTTATAAATGATTTAAATACACTTACTTTATTAATGATTTAACTACACTTGCTTTATTAATGATTTAACTTCACTTACTTTATTAATGATTTAACTTCACTTACTTTATTAATGATTTAACTACACTTGCGTTATTAATGATTTAACTACACTTTCATACCCGGTACCGGGTATTCAATTTTTATTCTGCCATATTTTCATGAAATGTCAGTATTTCCACATCTGTGATATTAATAGAGAAAAAATTGACCTAAAAGATGTAGTCTAATAAAATGATTTAATTACTAATCAATTTGTTTTGGTTGTTCTAATTATTTTTGTGGTCAAGGGTTGCACCTTTCTTGAAGAAAAACAAGACTTGGACTTTTTTTTTTTCACTCTCTAACAGTTTTTAGTTATTACTTTTTAATTACTAATTTTTTTAATTGATTTCCTCTGTTTATTTTTTCACCAGTTTTTAAGCATATTTTCTTTCATGTACGGGATAAACAAGAACTGATTCAATAGTAAGCTTTATCAATGATTTTCAACCAGTATGTTATCATGGTTAAAATCGCTTGTCTTCTTGCAAAGACCAAGGTAAAAAAGCTGCTTATTCCTGAACTTCTGTTCGCAGACCATGCCGCGTCAATACGGGCACACAGAAGTCTGCAACGGTTAGTTAATGACCTCTACAGCGCATGTAAAAAATGGACTGAATATGAAATCAAATTTAACGATGCAAGAAACACAGTCCCCTCCAAACATAATTGATGAACTATTGAGGAGCCATGATCTGTCAGTAGTTGACAGTTTCCTACTCCTTGGGTCCAACATTTCTTGCTAACTCTCCACTGGCGAAGGGGTGAACATCAGTATCGATGAAGCTGCAGAAACGTTGGCTAAATTGAATAAGCGTGTGTGGAACAATCAAAGCACAAGACTAAGCATCTATCAGGCTAGTGTGCTTAGTACGCTTCTACATGGCAATGAAATGTGGACCACATATGCCAGTCTTGAGCGGAAACTCAGCAACTTTTACCAAAGTTGTATTGAGTCATATTTTGCAAATGCGATGGCAGGACAAAGTGGCGTGCGATCTCTTTAATTATAGGCCATGTAAGGAGGATGGAGGAAGGCTGTATTCCAAAGAAGCTGCTGTATGTAGAGTTGGCAGAGAGGGCAAGACTTATTGGACGGCTGTGGTTGAGATTTAAGAAAGTTTGCAAAAGTAACACAAGGGAAGCCAACGAATGGGAAATCATTGCAGGGGTCAAGGTCCTCCTTCTGACCAGCTGTGATAAGCCATTGATTGATTGCTTATTAACAGCTACTCCATTGTCTCATGCAAACAGAAGGTTGCCATATATGGAGACGATGGGGCAGCAAATCTATTTGATTGTTAACACCACTAACTTTCACTTTGGCTCATTTAAGATCTGTCATATTTCTGAGTAATTAAAACTTATGGTCAAAAAGGGATAACAGAGAACTTTTAATTTTTGGGGGCTATTGAAATTCAATGGGAAATAGCTCTGTAGAGAAAATATTTTTTTTTGGATATCAAGTTTAGTATTTAATTTTTGTTTAGTCCAAACATATGTTTGAATAAAAATTTAACTTTATGTAAGTCAGCTATTTTAAATAGCTTCATAGTTTTACTTGTAAACAAACAACATAACAGTTAATTTACTCACACAATTATTTCCTATTAATTTCTTGCAAGTTTTCAAAATAAATATGATTTATGTAAGGTTGATCTCACTAAGCAACAAGATCTGACTGGTTTTCTTAGCCTTCCCCACACCCCCCCCCCCCCCCCCCCCCCCCCCCCGAATGTTAAAAAAATCATTTATTTAACATTGATACTATAACAACTTATGATACCAATTTCAAATAATTTGTCTGAAGCCATTAGCTTTGTTTTTTCTTTCCCCCAGACAAGAATATTTTAAAAAGGCCAGACAGCATTATTTAATTCAAGATGTAACAATGCAATGCTTAGAGGCTGTATCATTTGAGGTAAAAAATTATGATAGTTCATTTCTTTAAAGCAAAATATTAAATTTAAAATCACAGCATGCAACAACAGAGCAATAAAAAAACGGGGGAAATTAAAAAAAAAAAGCATGGATAAAGAAAACAGCAGTATATATAAGTAACTTTAATATAAAACAAAAATGAGGGTCATTTGCAATTAACATATTATGATTGTATTATAATGACATTACACATGTTTAAATGACAAATATATTATAATACGGCATAAATGCTGCTTTGCCCAGCTTTAAAAATTAACATCTTGTTTGAGATCAGTTAAAAAGAGGTACACCTAGAAAAACAACATAAACTGTTTATCTTTTGAAAAATTACCAATAATTACAGTTGAGTAAGTAATATTAGCTATCATTGAGCAAAGGAGAAAAAAATTACATTACTTTTTATACAATAGAGGTACACCTAGAAAAACAACATAAACTGTTTATCTTTTGAAAAATTACCAATAATTACAGTTGAGTAAGTAATATTAGCTATCATTGAGCAAAGGAGAAAAAAATTACATTACTTTTTATACAAGTGCTTTGATGGATGGCCCTAAAGTTTAAATAAACCATTAACATTATTGTTATTATATAAGAAAAGATAAAAAAAAAACAACAACAAAGATTTTGATGCATACCGACCACACAGGCCTTCAAAACTGAACTCAGAACACATCTCTTTAAACTCTACTAACACGACTGATTCCCCATCTGACTGACAAACGTAGCTGCTGGTTGTAGGCCATGGCTTGACATGTAAAATTTTTGGGGTGCGTGGGTCGATATACATGTGTTTTTGTTTTGTTGTTATACAACTGTTTTTAATTAAATAAATGTTTGCTATTTTTTAAAGTCATGATTATGTTTGCTATTATTTTTATGTATAGCGCGGTGGGTACCGCACTATAAAAGAACAATAATAATAATTTCAATTTTTAATTTTATATTAAGTTTAAACTAAAAATTTATTAAGTATTTGAAGAAAAAACAAAATATCATTGCCATAAATTGTCCCGATTTGAAATACTATTTATAAAAAGGCTAACTAAATAAGAATAGTTGTAAATTTACGCCCATTACCATTGATATAGATTAAAGTTCAATTAAAATATTTAAATTAATAATTATTATTAATTTTCAAAGTATGGTCAAAGAGAGATAACCGAGAAAAAAGAATATTTGAAGAAAATTATTTTACGGTCTAAGGGAAATAACTATGCACAAAATTTTAACTAAAGAAAATAAATAAATGGGACATTACTGTTGTAATTTTAATATTTTAAAAACAATTACTCGATAGTCTCCCTTTGACTGTAAGCACGCAATCTAAAGCTTTTTTTAAAAAAAAAGAAAAGAAAAAAAAGGACTCATCAAAAACTTCAGCCTCCCTTTTACCGTAAGAATTGAGAAAGGTGATATCCTGTTGTCATTATGGTAAATTTTAAAATGAAATTGTGGATCATTCTATCCACAAATTTTATAACTTAATTTGCCAAATATACCAACCCCGTAATGTTCGCTTAATAACGGTATCAGTTGTGTTGAACCGTTTTCGATCTTAATTAATGAATTTATTGGATATGAAAGCATTGCAAAAAAATATAATTTTTTTAAAAAAGGCTTCATTAAATTAGAATTGATTACCACTGACATAGATTGGGGTTCATTTAAAATATATAAATTAATATTTATGATTAATTTATTTTTAATTCTAAAAACTAAAAAAAAATGGGACATAACTGTTGTAATTTGATATTTAAAAAATATTTACGCGATAACCTCCCTTTGACCGTAAATCGCGCATCTAGAGGTTTTTTTTAAAAAAAAAAAAAAAAAAAAACCCACAAAAAAAAAAAAAAAAACTACAGCCTCCCTTTTACCGTAATAATTGAAAAACGTGATATTCTGTTGTCATAATGGTCAATTTTAAAATGAAATTGTGGATCATTCTGTCCACAAAATTCGATAACTTTTTTGCAAAATATACCATCCCGTAATGTTCGCTTAAAAGCTGTATTTCTTTTGGTGAAACGTTTGTGATCTTAATTGATGAATTTTTTGGACATAAAAACATTGCTACTTAGTTATGATGAAAACCAGGGGAAACAAAAAGGCACGGAAATGGAAGATAACACAGCCTGATATTTAATTAAATTTATATGTAGATATCTTATAGAGGCATATGCAATATACATATTCTGATTATATGTTAATGATGAAAAACATACGTAAAACGCCAAATACATATCATGCCACAAAAATATGCCTTTGTCTTATTTATATAAGCAATTGAATTTCGGATATGCAAATTTACAAACACCAAATAAAACTATCCATCCTGAAAGTATAACTTAAAAAATATCGGGGATGGTGGTCGGGGTGGATGGAAAAACAAGGGCAAAACAAACTGACCCGAATCCCATCACACTTAAATAAAACGCATCAATTGCGACCCAAGGGGGAAGAAGATCCACCCAGGACAAGAAGATACCAAAGATAGAAAAAGAAGATAAATTAAGAAATGATAGAACAAACAAAAAAAACCAAAAAAAAAAATTACAGAAAAGGGAGATAACTCCAGCCGAACAAAGGGAAGCAACCCACCCTACAAAAACACGACATGGCCTTCTCAATAACAAAGTCAATTTTTATTTTTAAATAAATTTTATTATTTTCCTTTTTACAATTAAAAAAAAAATATGATAATGTATTGTATTGTCTCAAATTAATAAAATGTAACGCCTGCTGGAAATCCATGGTTGTCTTAGTCAATGGCTGCCTGATGTTGTAGAAAGTTGCTGTCAAACCAAATTTACTAAATACTACATTAAGCGAACAATTAAAATATATACAATAAAATAGGCCTAGATGAGATGAGAAAGTGAACACAACACAAAGAAAATGGAGTGTGACCAAGCCAGGAATGAAATCAACACAGAATATGTGGAAGTGAACATGCACTAGTGATACTTTGGTGGTGGCCCATTAGAATACATGGACTAGCTTTTCAATAAGTGGCTAAAATCAATACAAGAATACAAAAAAATAATTGTAGTTACACTTTGCTAATAATTGTACAGTTACACATAATTACTAAATTACAAATCCACATGTTATTCCACATTCAATCAAAGTAATTTGGTAAATACTGGTACGCCTAAAACCCTAAATGCCACAAGTATCTGAGGTAAAACTTTATCTACTGTACCGTAATTTAAAATAAATTTTAAATAATTTAAAATAAATTTTAAAAATTCAAAATATACATACAGAAAAACTATTTTCTCTAACCATATAACATCATAAAATAAATTTTATTATACAATAACATGTAACAAATAATAGAATGTAAATTATTTTTAACACCTGTCATTTCAATAGTGTTTGTATGAATAAAAACATTCAACCCATTTTTTTTTGTCATGCAACCAAACGACTTTTAAGTTAAATATACAAACAGGTGTGTTAACAAAATGTAAAAAATATGTAATTAATAATGTCAAAATACCTGTGAATAAAAATGTCAACAACAGCTTTGCAAGGCAACTGTCCACCCACGCCCCTAATCCACTGTTAGCAATTCATGAAAAGTAACAATTTATTTTAAATCTTACTCTTGGGATGTTTGTCACAACCCAGGCTGAAAACCAAATGATATATCATGTTCACCCAACCAGTTTTGGTAACCCAGTGGGATTAGAACTGACACTACATCCTGATCTTAGCCAACAAGCCGAGGGGCCATCGATTATGTTATAAAACCCACACTAAACCATTTCATATTTTCAATAATTTAATCATAGTGCAATTTATTGCTTATCGCATTTAGCAACTAAATATTTTATCAAATTCTCAATTTCTTTGGTCTGGAAACAAACAACTCTTAAAAAAAGTTTTTCATATAAATCCTTTTTAAAATGTAATATCAAACAATGGGATGTGGAACTGAAAATTTGAGAAAACATGCATACATTTTTACAAGTAACGCAATTCATAGGAATCCCAATAAATGAAAAAACTTTGGTGAGAGTATTAATTTTTAACTTTAAATATATTTTTACACTTGAAATTTTTTTTTTTTTTAAAATTTTAAATAAAGATTTAAATTCATTTTAAACCCTGAAAGTTATTCAGTTTATCTTTTGTTAACAGTGGTTGCTGCCGGTTGATCTGTTGTTGTAGCTAACAAGGGTTGGTGCTGATTGGTCCATTCTTGGATTTAACTGTGGCTTGAGCTGGGTCATTCACTTTGGGAGGCTGTTGTTGCTTACGGTGAATTCTATAGTTGAAGCTAGAAAACAATTTAAATAAAAGAATTTAAAAATTCAAGATATTAATCAAGGTTTAAAAAACAGCATAAAATATATGAAATATATAACATATCTAACATTTTATATTCAAATATGTTAAAGATTCAAGGTGAACTCACATGGTACAGTCTTGTCCATGATTAATCAAGATTAGAGTCTACTTCAGACAAGAGTCCACTTGATTCAAGAGTCCACTTCAGATATAGATTGCTCACATACAGGCTCGCCTCATAAGCACAGCTCCGTGTTGTATCAACTATTAGAAGAAATAAAGAGATTATACTTGAAAACCATTTTATGACAAGAATTTCTATACTTGAAAAGCTGTGAAATATTTGGCTGTGCTCATAGACAGGCAGGTGTGTTCAAAGACAGAAAGGTGTGCTCATAGGCAGTTAGGAAGGTGTGCTCATAGGCAATTAGGAAGGTGTGCTCATAGGCAGTTAGGAAGGTGTGCTCATAGGCAGTTAGGAAGGTGTGCTCATAGGCAGTTAGGAAGGTGTGCTCATAGGCAGTTAGGAAGGTGTGCTCATAGACAGGAAGATGTGCTTCATGCAAAATAATTTTTAAAAGAAATGATTTCTAATTTTTTTCCCAAAATGTTTTTCCCATGGAGACCTGTGCTATGCAGACCTGTTTACCCTCAAACTCCTAAACATAGGCTAAGGCAACTATCCTAATATTATTGTTGCTGTGTCTAGCGAGTTAATAATGAAAATACACAAAGCAATAATATGGCCACATCCATTATCATTACAAAAATGTGGCAGTGTTAATTTTATAGACTTAAATATTTAGAAAACCACCCCCCTCCCTTTACACAAAAATCTCCTAAATCGACACCACAGCCTTCCCCTCTCAGGGTAACTGTAATATAATTATAAATGGTCTCAATCCACTCACTGCTGGATGCTGAGAGCAGGTTAAAACAAAAACCGAAAAAGCACTTTTTAATTACCGGTACCGGGTATTATTTTTTTAATAAGAAAAATTACCAAAATGTATATATTTTTTTCAACCCAGTTACTTAAAATTGTAGTTGTGACGGATCTTGGCATAATATCGTAAAAGACACCTCAAAATCTTAAATTGTATGCCAAAATCATATGAGAGTAAACAGGTCTGGCCATGGAATAGAAGGAGCATTTCCATACACTTGAAATAATGATTTAGCAGAAAAAGTAATTTACTTCTTATTTTCAGCAAAGTGAAAAGTTCAGCATGGCTTTCCACACTCATTTGTGACCATATGCTTACTACACTAGCAAATTTAGATGATGAATGTATCGATGTAAAATTTATTGACATGAATGGAGAAAGTAATAGTCACAATGTTAAGAGTTGAAGTAATATCTGAAAAAAAAAAATCAATTCTGTTACACATCAGTGAATAATGATACCATGGTGACCATGGAGACGGTCAGTGAATTTTTGAATATGTAGTGATAGTCAACCTAAAGTATAATTAAAAGTTTATTTTCTTAATAAATTTATTTTTATCATGGTTATAACATTTCATTCATTTTTATATTTAATAAAAATTTAAATCACAATGAAATTGTTCCTTTTATAAATAGGCTTATTTATATATTTTTAAAAAAAATTACATTTAAATTTTAAAATGAACAAGAGTCTTAAATAGGTTAGACACGTGGTCGGCTAATTCAATATCCTTTCATATGCAGTCATGAAATGTAAATAATACCTTGAATAGAAAAAGTATGGTGTTTATTCAGTTTTAACAGTTTTAAATTTGTTGAAAGAAAAATTGAAATTAAAACTGAATTTTATTTAATTAAAAATATTATAAACAATAAATAGATTACAATTAAATGTATAAATTGACCAGTAGAGCTACATATTAGGTATAGAGAACCCCATTTTTAAGAAGGCTACCTTCTGAGCTAAGACGGCCTGGACCATCTGATTGGCTTTCTCGTCAAGACATTTATCGTACTGCAATCATTGCTGTTCTTTCTCATAGACAATGGAGCTGTTCTCTACTTCCACCATCTTTAATCTCTCCATAAAAAGTCTTGTATCAGACCTGCCAGATAAACCAACAATGATTAGGGCCGTAGACTGGCATCATTGAATATTTAGTGAAATTTTAATACAAGTGATCAAGTCATAAACAGTTTTTGAGAGAGATATCAACAGTCTAACACTTGTTGAAAAAAAATCTGGCTGTTTAAAAATCTATGCTGATGTTCCAATGGGGTCATGAGGTTTTGCATAAATTAGTTTTTTTAAAGAAGGTAAATAAAAATTATTGTATAAAAACATATCTTGGCCAACGTTTGGCTTATTGTGTATTTATTATATATAATTTTATAAATGATATCATTTTAATCAAATTAATATGCATTACATATAGGCAATGTGAACAAATTAAAATGCATTATGTATATGCAATGTGAAGTTTGTATGTGTTTTTTCAAATTCAAACAGACAGATGACTGAGAATTTTTTAGTTTTTGGAAAACTTAACAAAAATAATGAAAAAAATTTTTTTTTTAATGATTATTGCTTGCTTGCTAAGCCAATCCATCCCAGAAAGCCATCTCTCTTTATTTGATTGCTCAGCATCATGTTGTCTCTCTCTACAGTCCTGATGAGGTTACAGTACTTTGGAAGACTCTATGGTGAGGTAGAAACAAAACAGTGGGATCAGTTTATAACCAAATTTCTATGAAGAAAAAAAAAAAGCTGGGAACAGCATAAGCTAAAGCAGAGAGAAAAATAATTGAAATACGATGATCCAACTCTGCGAGGATTTGAATGGTATTATCCTTTCCATTTTATGGTCCCATACATTGAGAGAAACTGCACGGTTCCATAAGATTATGCTCTACACTAGTCATTAAGCAACATATCAGATGGTGGATAGTACCTAGCAAATATGAATGCGTATACTTTGCTATTAGTGCCCGCAATCAAAACTTTAAAATATTTATATTTTTTTTAGCAATAAATAAAATGTAATCTCCTTGTTTTTTTACTCAGATGATTCAACACATCAATTGCACGTGTTTCAATCAAATTTAAAGAAATCAGCCTTTCTTTGTGTGAGCTATACTTTTTGTGTCTTTCCCATGTTTTCTTTTTTAATATCAATGGAATTTAATATGATTCTAGGAACACTAGAAAAACATGTGCCTTTATAAAAACAGGTAAATGGTTTTCTCCAGTGAATGATTTCTTGCTGTTTTCTGGATGTTTAAATATGTGTTTAAATGATCAAAGTGACACAGCAAAAAATCAGGTCTCATTGAGAAAACTGTATAAGAGCCACTGTCACACAAACATTTAAGGTAATCGATGACAAAATTAATTTATTATTTTTAAAAACTGAAACGCGGAAAGCCAAAATCTGAATACACCATAGTAGAGCCAATTTTAGATAATCACTAAAGTTTTTCCATCATTTTTTGACATGTGCAGAACATGTGCGCAAGTGAGTATCATAATTCTATGGGGCTCATGCTGTCCATATTGTTGATGAATAATGAAATATCTTGTGGGCATTAAATTTGCTTTAAATTTTAAAAGTGCATTTGGAAGTTAAACAAGTTTTTGATGGAAGTGTTTAGATTTTCAAATTATTATGGTAAAAAAATATATATATTTTTAAATTGCAAAATTTTTTTTTACCTAGGATTTAGAGAAATTATTGTCTTAAAGCAGTGGTTCTGAACCTTTTTGTCTCGACCCCTTTGGGGCTCGAATCACCATTTCACAGAGGTTGCGTAAGACCATCAGGAAAACATATACTCTACATTTATGAAGTATCAACGAAAATAATTTTGTGTTTGGGGGTCCCCACAACATGAGGCACTGTATTAAAGGGTCGTGGCATTAGGAAGGTTGGGAACCACTGCCTTAAAGTTTATATATCAAATAGTTTTATAAAAATGCATCCCATCGTTGTTGCTCAGGAGTCTTCGGCGCTCTCGATTTCTTCCTTATCCCTGATCAAAGTGACAGTAATGGCAACTTAATTTTAATAAGTACAAAAAAGCGCTGAATGTTAGTTGTTAAAATGATTGAAACACTGGTCATAAGATGATATGGTAATCTACCACTTGAGCATCAGCTACAAAAAAAAAATCCAGTTTTTCCGGTTTGAAGAGCTATTTAAACAATTTTTTTTAAAAGACATTGTACATATGACATATTCATTTCAGCACATATATAAATTATAGTTTCATTTTATTTAATTTCATTATGAAATTTTCATTTAGAATACCTAATACTAATTTAATACAAATAATCCAAGGTAAATTTTTTAAAATAAAAAACTAGAACAATTTTTTAAATTTGAAAAAGAATTTTAACAATTTGGATCATCAAAATTTTGTTGCTGCACAAAGGAGTGTTTGTATATTCCATTTTTGATTTGGTTTATATAGGCATAAGCTGCCCATCCGTCTGAGAAAACCCGTGAGCCTGGAAGTGGAAGAATATATCTTTCTATCTAAACAAATACACAAATACACTTTTGTAACGTGGTGGCACGTCGGTCTGGCACTTCGAAGACAGCGCCCACTCTCTCATTCTACACCACCAAAAATCCATTAACCCTCTCTCCACTGTGGTATTTCCTGTGGAAATATTGATTAAATACCACTTCAAAGCGGAACAACTGTGCTTTTTGTAGCTGAGGCTCAAGTGGTAGATTACCGATGATAAAAGTTAAAGTCATGGCCAACTTGGGTCGTACATGATTTTCCTTACAAAACTAAATTAGGATTACTAGTAGTACCGGGGGTGGTATTAGAAAGGAATTGGACACCTAATCCTAGTGATAATCATGATCATAGTGCACAACTTCTTCATTCTTTGCATATTGCATGGCCATGTGAATGTGACACTGGGTTGCAAAATAGGGACTTTTGGTCATTTTTGGTACTTAACCGGGTAGCCTACTCAAAAAAAAAATTAAATTACATTGTAAATACTTTTATAACGTTGCCGTTACTGGACCGGCGACACTCGGACACTGGGGGCGTGGGAAGTTACTGATCATTGATGTCACTAGCACTAGTGTCGTCTGTGGGCGTGGAAAATTCTTTGTAGCAAAGTAAGATTTTTGTAAAAGGCAGAAACTTGTTAAATGACTTCTCATAATATGCCATTTTCAAAGATTTTGCAGCTTTTCAATTGTTTGAGCATACGTTGTATTAATTAATACATTAATAGTCTCACTGTTGGACCAAAACAAAACGACATGTACAATGACGTGCGGTTGCGCTAGCTGCCGAACTACGATTAACAAGATATTTGGTACCGGAAATTTTACATTTCTCAATCCGACCGAGAAGATGCAGTGTTGCCAGAATGTATGTCGTAACAAGGAACATGCACGCATTTTTACAAATTGTATTGACGTCTGTTTGGCAGACAAAATTGTGTTAACCTCTGTTGAGCCGATATCACCCAAAAGATTTTAAATAGTAACTCTTTTAGTTTATTTTACCCAGTTCAATTACAAGGGTGTTGGATTGTAATTTTGGTTTGTGTGTGGGGGGGGGGGGGGGCAGAAATCAACTGAGTCAAGCAAAAGTGCGGGGGAAGGGGGAGGTTGCGTTTTGGGAGGGAGTGTGCTCAGTGAGCCCGTCCCCAGAAAATTGTTGATACCTGAATTTATTTTTTTTAATCATCACTCAACACTTAATCGGAGAGCAACAGAAGTGACGCTAGTTGAAATTTGGGTGTTGTTTGGTCTAGCAAGGTGTTTATCCGAATCCTTTATTTTTAGACGTTTGTTGTTACTATTAGTAATTTTGTTTTATAATTTTTAATTGAACTATTTATTTTTTAACGACTGCGTGTGATAATTGTGTGTTTTTTTTTTTTTTTTGTTGTTTTTTTTTAAAATCCAGATTACCATTATAAGACAAGAACGTCATGACCTTTTGCTGAGTACCGCACTGTTTTGCATTGGTTTGATTTTTTTTTAAAGACTTATTCACTCACCACAATTCTTTGAACTGGGTATGAATTATTATTATTTTTTAATGATTTATATTAACAAGCCATTTTTTAAAAGAATACACATGTTAAAAAAATAATAAATATGCCTGATAATTTATGAAAAATGATTTGTGAGTCATGTCTTTTGATTACATTTTTAACTTAATTTTAGTTGCTTCTGGCCAAAAACGCTGCCCCTAATATATATAACGCCATAACACTAATGGATATAAGCCTATAAACATATATTAGGATAATTTACTATTTCGCGCCTTCTGATGCTGGTGATTTCAGCAGCCACCCCCTTCAACCCCTCCTTTGCATGGCTCTGGGTGAATGTTGAGATTATATTGGAATATAAAATTCTTCAGCATCTGTTCTTTATGTTTTATTTTTCTTTATTAAACATTTTAAAATTCAATTTTAAATGTATTGCATCATGGGTTGCTGCTCGACAACGTCCGGGAACCGGTGAGATGGAGGCTTTTATGGTTAATCTGGAGAATTTAATGAATTTACCTCAAGCTGAAAGTAAAAAAAAAAATTTCTAAGCATTGGAACTTGTTCATATAATTTATGTAAATTTTCAATATAAGATCTGCTGTTATCATATTTTCATGTTGCAGTCGGCTCCAGTTTGAAATGTTTTATTTATTATGAGTAAATATTAGCTATTCGTTCTGCATTCGTCCTTTATTAATAGCCTTCATCCATTTCTTAATGATAAACGTACGCCTAATGTAAGGATTAGAGTTTAAATTTAAACAAATGATTCCCATGTTTTTCATCAGTCAAAAAAAAAAATAAAATAAAAATAATAATAATAACTCAGAGAACAAAAAACTCATCAAACAATGTAGACTAATAAACCCTTGCACCAGAAATAAACAAAATAGCATTACACAACCCACTTTCCACCGATATCATACATTAACCCCCCCCCCCCACCGGTCCTTTTATCCTTAAGCGTAATACCTTTAAAAATCTTTATAGTAAATATACTAATAAACCCTTGCACCAAAAAAAAACAAAATAGCATTACACAACCCACTTTCCACCGATATCATACATTAACCCCCCCCCCCCCACCGGTCCTTTTATCCTTAAGCGTAATACCTTTAAAAATCTTTATAGTAAATATAATTAGTCTTGAATAGTATAATTACAATTATGATTGCAATAATTACATTCACTCACAAGTAGGCTAGCCTTAACTTAAGCCTTAATCTTCAACACGAATTGCAGAAACACAACAATGTAAGCCCATTCATGACTATGATTTAAATTTAAAATATTTTTAGGGCCTAATAATTGATGACACTGATTAAAATTATTCATTTTAGGTTTATTATTAGATCTATAATTAAATGTTCATCTTTATTTTTTTTTTTTTCAGATTTGCCATAAATATTTCACAGACGATGAGATTTTATAGACAGAGTCCAAATTTGACCCTTAGTCTGGAAAATGTAATACTGCTTCATTGACCAGGCCACAGTACAAAGAAGGTGTAGTTCCTTCAATATTCATTGGGTGCCCCAGCTGCTATTCTGTGCCTAACAAATCACGTGAGTGTCCTGCTCAAGAGATGCAGAAATTAGAGCGTGAAAGAGTTCAAGCTGCAACACAGGACAGTTTAAAAACTAATGAGGAGCTTGAGCGAAAAAATAAAAAATCAGATTTTAGTGAATGTTTAAATAAAATTAAAAGTATGATCATTTGGTGGTTTGTGGGGTGGGGAAAGAGGTTAATGGAAATTTAAAAGAAATTTAAAAGAAATTTGGTCAACGGAAAATTGATCGAACGGATATTTAGTCACACGGATGTTTGATCGAGCGAAAATTGGGACTTTTTATTAGGAAATCATTTATCATAATTTGATTTTAAAATAAATAAATATTAAATAATGTTCAGAAGGGAAAAAAACGACAGAAAGGGGATGAAAAAATTGGGATGATACGGATAGGAATAACATAGGTATGGATTCATTCAAGCGCATTCAAACAAGCATTCACCAATGGGCCTAACTCTAACATGGCGAAAAAGGTCTTTTAAAATGAACATATCAAAAGGGAACCTCCATATAAGGTAAACAAGAACTTAATATATTTTCAAACACTGTTTGACAAACCTCAAATGAGATCACACTGTCGATCATATTTTGCAATGCTTCTCAATTAAGCACAGATGGCTAGCGTGCATTATACATGCTTTCATTAATTGATCACTGTAATGCGCGGTTCGCCTGATGAATTTGGTCGTCTAATTTTGGTATGATTGCACTATTTTGTGTGTATTTTGGACAAAAATAAGAATTTGATCAGATACTGAACTCTTGGATGCGTCAACTAATCGCAGCATTACTTTTTTTCTGCGTGACATAACAGTTGTTTTATCAAAATGACAGCCATTGAAATAAATTAATTGCGTTACGGTTAATATATTTGAAAACACGATGATATGTTGATGCTTGATGTTCATTTCCTTCTGAGTATAAAGCACTGTTTAATTTCAGTGTAGCGATGCATACATTTGTTAGTTTTTTTTTGTTTTTGTTTTTTTTTTTGCTGGCATCCGTCCGTCACAATGTGACGACTGTGATTATTCTTTTTAGGATTATAAGCTGGTTCCCTACACAGCAAATCGCCTCTCTCCACGCCGCTGGATAATACAAGGGAACATCATGTGGATGATACAGCTTGGCGCCAGTGGCGTCACAGGAGTCGTCGGAATGTTTCATTGTGCCAATGTTATCCGCCTACGGGATTCCATCTCAGGGTTTGAATTCAGAGTTTCCTTCTCTTAGATGAGTCGTCATCCAAAGTTTAACGCGTCCCATCCACCCAGGTGATGTTTTTGCTTGACTGGGCTTGACCTCCAGACCACGAACTTGAGATTGACTCAATTTAGGCCACTCAGCACCCTACATACATTCAATTGTAACAAGAATGAAGGAACTATTTTAGGCCGTCTTACTAATTTGTAATAGGCGAAAACAGCAGTTATGAAGCGTTGGTCTCACGAGTAAAGAAAGACACAATGTTTGAGTGACTTAACATTTTATTTTCAAAAGAGAAATAGATTTATAATTAAATACATTCACTCATAATTCCAAGCTGTTGAGAGATTGGCCAAAGGAAATGCCAGGATGTTCTATTAATTAATTTCCATCATTAAATGACAAACCCTATTTAAAAAAAAAATCCAAACGCCTATCACATAAATTGTTTCACTCATTCCCAAAATCTTGTTGCTAAAAATCTAAAGTGATTCATTAACACCATCACCCCCACCCGCTTTTAAAAAAAAAAAAATCAGTGTCGTGAAAATAATTTAAAGAAACAAAAAATCAGTGTCGTGAAAATAATTTAAAGAAACAAAAAATCAGTGTCGTGAAAATAATTTAAAGAAACAAAAAAATCAGTGTCGTGAAAATAATTTAAAGAAACAAAAAATCAGTGTCGTGAAAATAATTTAAAGAAACAAAAAATCAGTGTCTTGAAAATAATTTAAAGAAACAAAAAATCTGTGTCGTGAAAATAATTTAAAGAAACAAAAAATCAGTGTCTTGAAAATAATTTAAAGAAACGAAAAATCAGTGTCTTGAAAATAATTTAAAGAAACAAAAAATCAGTGTCTTGAAAATAATTTAAAGAAACAAAAAATCAGTGTCTTGAAAATAATTTAAAGAAACAAAAAAATCAGTGTCGTGAAAATAATTTAAAGAAACAAAAAATCAGTGTCTTGAAAATAATTTAAAGAAACAAAAAATCAGTGTCGTGAAAATAATTTAAAGAAACAAAAAATCAGTGTCGTGAAAATAATTTAAAGAAACAAAAAATCAGTGTCTTGAAAATAATTTAAAGAAACAAAAAATCAGTGTTGTGAAAATAATTTAAAGAAACAAAAAATCAGTGTCGAGAAAATAATTTAAAGAAACAAAAAATCAGTGTCGTGAAAATAATTTAAAGAAACAAAAAATCAGTGTCTTGAAAATAATTTAAAGAAACAAAAAATCAGTGTTGTGAAAATAATTTAAAGAAACAAAAAATCAGTGTCGTGAAAATAATTTAAAAAAAAAACAAAAAATCAGTGTTGTGAAAATAATTTAAAGAAACAAAAAATCAGTGTCGTGAAAATAATTTAAACAAACAAAAAATCAGTGTCGTGAAAATAATTTAAACAAACAAAAAATCAGTGGATTGAAAATAATTTAAAGAAACAAAAAATCAGTGTCTTGAAAATAATTTAAAGAAACAAAAAAACAGTGTTGTGAAAATAATTTTAAGAAACAAAAAATCAGTGTCGTGAAAATAATTTTAAGAAACAAAAAATCAGTGTCGTGAAAATAATAATAAAAAAAAAAAAAGCCCAGGCTCTAAATTCATCAACTATTCAGGAAGCTCCGTGCTCAGTACGATGAAGACTTTGAGCGTTCGCTGTCGCATACGAAGCACGTTGGCTATCAGGATGAAATCGTTTTGAATCGCTTTCACAGAACATTCGAAAGTGTAGTGAGCACAATTATATCGGTTCCACTATTTCATAAATTTTATCGGTGGACGCTACCTTTTATCATTTTAGTTTTAGACGCATTTTTTAAACATTTCATTAAAAATTGCAAGTAGTTTTTTTTTTTCAATTTAGGTAATCGACAGTTGAATACATTCTTCTTGGGGAAGTGTATTAGATTTGCTGCGGGAGCATTTCCCCCTCCCCCCCCCTTCTTTCCCCCACTTTTTTTTACACACGCAGAGCTGCAAGAGATGCCTGAAAGAAACCATGTACGGTGCTATTTCAAGGTTCGCTCTTCACAGTTTTGACCGTATTTCACCGAAATCGGTAACGAAAGAGGGAAGCCCATCATAATTTGCTAGTTAATGGAGACAGTATTCAGGGAATCCCCCGGAGACCCCTTAAACTGAAACGCTTGATATAAACTTCTAAAGACATGACGTGAATTTCGATATTGCTTCTTACCGAAAGCAAAATTACCCAGCGGTTAACTTAATTTCGCATTACTTTTCGAATCTTTTGAAATATATTTGGGGAATCCTTGTTAAAATAAACTACTTCAATATCTATTTTTAAAATTGCCGAGTGGGTGTTTTTACGTCTACGCAATATGACGCAACACGAAAGTAGGCCAACTATTTTAAGCTCGGCTCGCCACTATTTAAGCACTTCAAGGGAACCACTCTCCAATGACTCATGCCTCTAAGCAGCGGGGAATCAACGAACAACAATGGGTGAGGGTTTAATATCAAAAATATACACGAGGAAACCAAATGCAGAGAAGGAATCATCTAATAAAAAACAAATCAGGTGAGTTAGTAGTGATTTTTATTTCTTTTAATTAATTAAACCGCGTGGACCATTTTACAATCCACCCAGGAATATTGTGTTGTATCGCAGTTAAATAAGGTACCTAAGACAAGTTCTAGCGCGGCTATCATCCCAAGGCATATTAAAGTAGAAAGTTGCCTGTATCAACGTCATCCTTATCAAGAAATGTGTGTGTATCATCAGTAGGTTGATTGGTGTATGGTGTATTTTACCTCGAGTGTTTTAAATTTCCTACATGTATCACTGTATTTATGATTTTTATTTTATTTTGATATTAATTATCATTTTAATTTACGCTACTTACGCGATTTTTTCTTCTAAATTCTGCTTTGATCTCGTTTGTTCGAAATACAGTTGCGCATGAAAGGCGAGCAGTGGGGGGGGGGAGGGGGCGG
>CAXITT010000748.1:205410-273016 GCA_964033795.1 Lymnaea stagnalis | reverse complement strand
AAAAAAAAAAAAAAAAAAAAAAAAAACAAAAACGTGCAAACACATCTGCGAATAAAGAAACCCAGGAGCGTGGGGGGGGGGGCAGGGGGGGGGGGGACAGATGTCCACGGGCGCCAGCTAGTTAGGGTCGCCAAAATGTGCTTTGATATTATTTTATTGATGAAAATAATGGTTTTGAGAGTTGAAAAAAAAGAAAAAGGTGCGCTTTAAAATGGATCTTATCCCCGGGCGCGAATCTTGTCCCCGGGCGCCAAACACCCTTGCTACGCCTCTGATGACATTATCCAACATGACCTGATATTAAAAAATGTTAACACATTTAAAATATTTAAAAAATTGATATATTATGCTAAAAATGTATGATGATAAAAAAAAATTGATAATCATGCTAAAAATTAATAATGATAAAAAAATGATATATAACGCTAAATTTTGAATAGATAAAATTTTTTTTTATAGATTGTGCTAAAAGTTAATGATAAAAAATTGATAGATTAAGCAAAAACTTGATAGAATAGATAAACAGTTTGAATGAAATTCAAATATAAAATAAGAACATAAAAATACGCCAAGGTAAACTTATCAGCGTTACGCGTTAAGATTTTTGTATACAAAAATTGTAGATTTGTTTTTTTACTTGAACTGATGACTACACTAAACTAAAATAAGTCACATTTTAACCCTTTATTCTCCATCAAAATGTTCTTTTGGGGGTGGGGGGGGGCAAAGGAGCAGAAATAGAGCATTTCTGGTGGGTAATAAAGCAAACATTTATCCTTAAATACCTTCCTATATTCGATCTGTCAATTAGCAACACCAAAACAAAACGTGTCGTCTTCATTCCAGGTTACGGCGACTGCGCCAGATGTTTCTACTGTGGCGGTGGTCTGAGGAACTGGGAGGACGAAGATGACGTGTGGGTGGAGCACGCGAGATGGTTTCCTAAATGTGCCTACATCCGTCAGCAGATGGGACAAGTTTTCGTGGACACCGTTCAGGAACTGAACAAAACTTTTGATCTTGTAAGTACTTTAAAAAAAAAAAAATATTGGTTACCTTGAACATCTAAGACAGTGGTCGCCAAATCGCAGCTAGCGAGCCGCTTGCGGCTCTTAAGCGACCTGAGTGCGGCTCGGAAGGTCGGACACGAATCGGTTTTGACTCTGAAAAAACTTGGTTCTTGACAGGTTTTTGAAAAGAAATTTGGCTCTCTGAATTTTTGTAATCGTCATACTGCTGTTTTTTTTGGCTCTTTTGACTGACGAGTTAGCCGACCACTGGTCTGAGATATCGCCTTTACTTTGGTTTATCGGCATCGGAAGCAGTAGAAAGTAATTCTAAAACGTATACAGCTAATTTTCTTTCCACCACCAAACTCACAGTTTATATTTTTCTTTTCAACTATTGAATAATGTTACTCGCGTAGAGAGTTCATTTTTGACTATGATTTATGAATCATGCAATATAAAGATGCATCCAAATGCTTTATAAATATAAAGGCAAGCGTGTAATTTCATCCATCTCAAGTATAGAGGTAGCACGTGACCTGCTTTAATAGTTAATTGGTTTGGTCAATGCCATCTGATAAGCGACTCATTCAGTACAAACAATTGTCAAGTTGTGTACTCATAGATGTGAGACAATTGCCAAGTTGTGTACTCATAGATATGAGACAATTGCCAAGTTGTGTACTCATAGATGTGAGACAATTGCCAAGTTGTGTACTCATAGATGTGAGACAATTGCCAAGTTGTGTACTCATAGATGTGAGACATCCTGGAGTAATATGGCTTTTTATTTTTTACTTGTTACTGTTCTGTAATGAATATAACTATTAAAAATACTCTTAACAATATATATTTTCTCAGATTCCATTTTCAATGGTAATGGAACACTGTAAGACATCTGGAGCGGCATCTTTATTAGGTAATATCTTTTAGTAATCTACCATGTATTTTATTTATTTATCTATTTATTCATTTTTATTGCACTCGTGATGTCTTATTGATAAAATTCTCATTAAAAAATAACTCAATGACAGCTTTGCACTATGGTTTTATTTCATTGACAGCTTTACACTTTACAGTTAAACTCAGTGACAGCTTTACGCTTTATGGTTTAACTCAGTGACAGCTTTACACTTTATGGTTCAACTCAGTGACAGCTTTACACTTTATGGTTTAACTCAGTGACATCTTTACGCTTTATGGTTTAACTCAGTGACAGCTTTACACTTTATGGTTTAACTCAGTGACAGCTTTACGCTTTATGGTTTAACTCAGTGACAACTTTACACTTTATGGTTTAATTCAATGACAGCTTTACACTGTATGGATTAACTCTATGACAGCTTTACACTTTAAGGCTTATCTTTCCGAAAAGTTTGTCGTATTGTGCTAACTTCTATTTGATAATGTCTCTACATCTCCAGCCGATAAAACCGAACCACTTAAGAGAGACCCGGCTGTGAGGACAGTTGTGGAGTTCGGCTATTCCCTCGAAGACGTCCTAGAAGTGGCTAAAGTTATCAAAGGCAAAGGTAACTTGCCTATTTATTTTTTTGTCCTTAAATTTAACATTTCTGTGTGTGTTCTGAAATCCCACCTTTGCCAAGGAAGTTGGACTTTAACACCACGTTGTAACTCCCATTAACGTCAGAGGGGTCGTTTTGTGCAAAAGAATTAATTTGGACGCAGGGGTTCGAACTTCTTGGAACTGTCCGACAGGTCCCACAGTTAAAACATAATTTATTCATTTTTTTTTTCTAATAGAGAAATTATGTTTTAACTGTAGGATGCATAATTTTCTATTAGAAATGTTTTTAAAAAAATATTTCGTTTTTAAATGGGATAAATTAAAAAGTTGGATTGCTTTTTAAATAATGGAATTTGAACACAATGTGAGGGAGTACAACTACAACAAATTCCTTGGTCATCGTTGAATCACAATGATAGGCTCGCTACGTGACGTAGCCACTCATGAAAATGAGAGTGAGATACTTCACATCTGGCTTGTTGGCCTAGAACAGTGGTACTCAACCTGTGGGTCGCCAGCTTTTTGGGCGGCCGAACGACCCTTACACAGGGGTTGCCTAAACAATCGGAAAACATACATTTATTAAGTGGCAACGAAAAAAGTTTGTGTTTGGGTGGTCACCGCAACACGAGGAACTGTATTAAAGGGTCGCGGGATTAGGAAGGTTGAGAACCACTTGCCTAGAATGAGACAATAGACTGATATTTATGAGGGAGAAAACAAAAATGGCTTTATTTATAATTTACTTGCAAAAATGCCTCTCCTTAGTTTAACAATGTATACAATGAAGGTATCTTTTAAAAAAAAAAGTCATTTCTTCATTACTATCAATAAGAACTAGATCTGGATGATAGGCTTAAAACAAGTCTCGTAAAGCAATCCCACAAATAATTAACAAGTCTCGTAAAGCAATCCCACAAATAATTAACAAGTCTCGTAAAGCAATCCCACAAATAATTAACAAGTCTCGTAAAGCAATCCCACAAATAATTAACAAGTCTCGTAAAGCAATCCCACAAATAATTAACAAGTCTCGTAAAGCAATCCCACAAATAATTAACAAGTCTCGTAAAGCAATCCCACAAATAATTAACAAGTCTCGTAAAGCAATCCCACAAATAATTAACAAGTCTCGTAAAGCAATCCCACAAATAATTAACAAGTCTCGTAAAGCAATCCCACAAATAATTAACAAGTCTCGTAAAGCAATCCCACAAATAATTAACAAGTCTCGTAAAGCAATCCCACAAATAATTAACAAGTCTCGTAAAGCAATCCCACAAATAATTAACAAGTCTCGTAAAGCAATCCCACAAATAATTAACAAGTCTCGTAAAGCAATCCCACAAATAATTAACAAGTCTCGTAAAGCAATCCCACAAATAATTAACAAGTCTCGTAAAGCAATCCCACAAATAATTAACAAGTCTCGTAAAGCAATCCCACAAATAATTAACAAGTCTCGTANTTTTTTTTTTTTTTTTTTTTTTTTTTTTTTTTTTTTTTTTTTTTTTTTTTTTTTTTTAGTTTTTTTTTTTTTTTTTTTTTTTTTGCATTACCGGCATTGACTAGTTTTTTTCAGCCTCATTAATTTAGAATTTTGTTACAAAGAATTTTCAAAAGAAATTTTGCTAGAAAGAAGCTTTTTATTAAAAAATACAATGGTTAATGTTTAGTTACTTTAATCTTTTATCTAGAGGTCATTCTATCATCTGACGTCTTGCTGACGAAGTTACGAGAATTGAGGAAACCAAGGCATGTCAAAACGTCATCGGAAACCATGGATGTGGAGAATACAGCATCAACCAGCGAGGAGGATGAAGGTACAAAACAGTTATCTGTGTTTAAAATAGCAGGGGTGGGAGAGAGGTGGTAGGCGAGCTTAAGAGAGAGAGAGAGAGAGAGAGAGAGGGAGAGATAAGAGGGAGAGAGAGAGAGAGAGGGAGAGATAAGAGAGGGAGAGAGAGAGAGAGAGAGAGAGAAGAAATCATTTGAAAAAATGCAGCTTATAATTAATTCTTATATCACTAAAGTTTCATATTAATCAAGATGTTAGCAACCAGACCAGGCCGAGGGAAGAAAATGAATGGGCGTTGAAAGGGGGCAGGTGAGGCGTTAAAGGGAAGGGACCCCCCCCCCCCCGTGCCATCCCAAGAGAACGCCAAAACCAAAATTATCAGTTTTAATGGAAAATACTATATTTCACTATATAACTTATTTATTTGAAAAAATGCAGCTTATAATTAATTCTTATATCAATAAAGTTTCATATTAAACAAGAGGTTAGCAAACAGACCAGGCCGAGGGAAGAAAATGAATGGGGGTTGAAAGGGGGCAGGTGAGGCGTTAAAGGGAAGGGACCCCCCCCCCCGTGCCATCTCAAGAGAACGCCAAAATCAAAATTATCAGTTTTAATGGAAAATACTATATTTCACTATATAACTTATTTAATTAATGTGTGTGTGTGTGTGTGTGTGTGTGAGGGGGGTGGTGGTGGTGTTGCCTTCATTAATGTTCTGTCCCTTGCTCGGTGTTTGTTCTGTCCAAGCCATGAAAAAAAAAAAACACTATTTTTTTCTTGTCATCAAGACAGATAAATTAAGATGAGTGATCGAAGTTTATGTATGAACCAATATCATAACAATACGTTATGCACTTTATATAGAGATAAAAACTTCACCAGACAAATATATATGTATATTTTCCAACCCCAACAGAGGCCATCAGACGGATGAAAGAGATGAACAACCAGCTCCGCCAGCAGACCGTGTGCAAGATTTGTATGGACAAGGAGGTGGCCGTCGTGTTCCTGCCCTGTGGTCATCTTGTGTCTTGCGCAGAGTGTGCTTCGGCCATGAAGGACTGTCCTGTCTGCAGGGTCACGGTCAAAGGCGTGGTCCGAGCAATTTTATAATTTTGAAGATACATTTGATTGATAAGCAAAACTAATATTACGGGACTAAGACTGCGACATTGGGAAATCGGAGAAATAAAAAGCATTTGAAATATGTTGTAATATGCTGAAAATGTTGAAATATGTTGAAAATGTTGAAATATGTTGAAATATGTTGAAATATGTTGAAATATGTTGAAATATGTTGAAATATGTTGAAATATGTTGAAATATGTTGAAATTTGTTGAAATATGTTGAAAATGTTGTAATATGTTGAAATATGTTGAAATATGTTGAAATATGTTGAAATATGTTGAAATATGTTGAAATATGTTGAACTATGTTGAAATTAGTTGAAAATGTTGAAATATGTTGAAATATGTTGAAATTTGTTGAAAATGTTGAAATATGTTGAAATATGTTGAAACCTTTACGTGTTGTGACTTTTGTTGTAACTGTTTATTATAATTGTCAGCCATTATGACAAAAAGTTATAATTATTATTAAATTAATTGCCAAACATTATAACAAATTGTTAATGTGATTTATTAAAATAGTCAAAGTTTATGAGACGTTGTTTAAGTTATTATAAAATTTGCCTCACTCTATGCAAAACAGAAAAAAGCGAAAAAAAAAAGAAAGAACTACTGTAATGGATCAAACCATGTGTCTCCTCGAATAAAATCATACGCTTGTTGAATTGCTCATCTTAGTGTTATTTATGTTAGTGTGATGTGAAAACATGTGTAATTTTATCGGGTGAGTTTACACGGATGACGTCGATCACTTTACAGCAGTGCCGGATTGACTAGACTTTATTGTCCTTATCCGATTGCAACTTTTTTTTTTTTTGCAAGATGATGAACCATATTTAAGTAAGTTATATTGTTCACGGTCAACAAATAAGCAGACAGAAACAAAACCACAAAGGCACAATCACAAACCAATTGAATTTCCTTAATACCAAACAAAAACTTGAATGGCAGCCATCCATAAATGATTTCATTTATCTAGGGCAGTGCGTCTCAACTTGTGAGTTGCGACCCCTTTGGGGATCGGACGACCTTTACACAATCATCGCCTAAGACCATCGGAAAACACAAATTTATGAAGTAGCAATGAAAATAATTTTATGGTAGGGGGGTCACCATAATATGAGGAGCTGTATTAAAGGGTCACGGCATTAGGAAGGTTAAGAACCACTGATCTTGGGGGTAGTAGTCACTAAATTTAAAGATAAGGGTGTGCAAATTCGGCAACAATTTTTTCCACAAGGGGGTGGAAGGTGGATAAAAAAAAATGGCCCCTTAGATTTTTTTTGTTATATGTGTGTATATACACACATAGACAATCTCTCTGCTTGTCGTAATTAAAATATACTGGACTCCAACATTGCAGTTCTCTTCAGTTCTAAATTTTGGACTTCAACTATGACGTCAAAATAATCAGCCGAGCTCACAGAACAGAAAGCTAATGGTAACGTGAGATGAGTTAAATTAATTAATCAAATGTACTTCACATTAATGTAATTCTGTCATTGCATTAAATACTCTCGGATATTCTCGATTTTGGACCTTGATATTTCTCACTCGCTCATTACAATCTGGCTGGTTGTTCAATGAGACCATAGCTGTTAGAACATGTTATAAATCTCTGTATAACAATTGGTTGTCTATTTTTATACCCATTATTAGATCAAAGTTTATTATGGTTTTGATGTCAGGCTAAAAAAAATGAGTTCTTGTGTGTACTACATTATTATAAAAATGTCAACATTCTACAAAAATATAGAAGCAAAAAAAATAAAATATGTATTGAGACCTTAGTTAAGATCTTTATAATACTAGCCAGGAGCGGAAACTCAACAGCTTCCATCAAAGATGTCTGCGTCGCATTTTACGCATTCGTTGGCAGGACAAGATGCCTTGGAACGTGCACACATGTTTAGCATATTCTACCTTCGTAGCAAGAGGCGCCTTCGCTGGTTAGGCCATGTAAGGAGAATGGAGGAAGGACGTAACCCAAAGATTCTGCTGTATGGAGGGTTGACAGAAGGGACAAGACTTATTGGAAGGCCACGCCTCAGATTTATGGACGTTTGCAAAAGGAGCATGAGGGAAGCCAATATTGAGAACAACGAATGGGAGCTCATTGCCGAACAACGTTCCATCTGGCGAACAGCAGTGTATGAAGGTGAAAACCAGGCAGAGGATACGAGCAACGAGGCCCTTGCGACAAAAAGAACAATACGGAAGTCAAGATATTACCACGAATCAACATTCCCTTGCGAGAGATGCAGTCGAGATTGTCATTATGGCCTAATGAGCCACTCGTCGAAGTGTAGGGCTACATAGCTACTCCATCGTCTAACGAAGACGGAATGATGCAATATAGTTATCGATGGTGTTAACTTTGACAACACATACACATTTCAAGCAATTTGATTAATTATCGATCCGTCTCTGCAGCGGTACAGCACGTGACGGGATTTTGCCTGACTCACCACTTCCTTCCACTCAGACTAACTGATGCTTTTCTTTTTCTAAGTTTCAGGATTCCAAGTTCCTGGCAGCTGTAGATCTCTTTTCCCACCATTTTTTATCCATCTAAGCCTGTGTCTGACTTTGAGCTGTTTACTTCTAATGTTTTGGTGATGCACCCTTTTCCCTCCTCCTCTGTCATTTAGCAATCTTTCTAAGCGTCCCGCCCAACGCAGCCTGCCCTTTTATTTCTTCTACTAGCATGGGATCCTGGTATAGTCCAAACGCTGCCTGGTTGATCCGTAATCTAACCTTTTACTTTCTATTTTAACTTTTCAGTATTTTGTGACGTCTGAAAGTTGCTCTATTTCCCGCCGAAGTTCTTTCGTTTATTTCAATTACGAAACTATTTCTTTCATTTTGTTGAATGCTGTTGTATTTAAATACTGTAAGTGTAACACTATTCATTGTTTACCGTACATATTATTCAAGAAAACCTTTGCATTTCGACCGTCTTGAATATTATGATAGTGATTGTGGGTAAGATTTTGGAAAAAAAAAAGATAAGAATTGAGTAAAATTTAAAAAAAATATGACTGGGAAACATGATTTTTATGAATATGATTAATTAAGTGTAGTTCTACATCAACTCTTACTGTCTTACTTCTTAGACATAAAAAATAAATAAATGAAAATTGGCCTCTCCACCAACTCTAAGTACCTGGTATCTATTTGATGCCCATCGCTTCCTAGACTCAATCATTCAGGCATTCCTCAACACCACATAGACAAACTTCAGAAGGCACAGAACTCAGCATGCAGACTCATTTTTAAATCAAAGAAACACGACCACATTCAACCACTTATGCAGCAACTCCACTGGCTTCCAATATCCTCTCGATAGTACAAGTCTGCCAAACTTTGCTTCAACTCGTTCACTGACCCTCAGTTTCCTGTCTATCTCTCTGAACTGTTGCTTCCTTACATCCCCACAAGACAACTACGCTCTTCAACTGACAATAGAACCCTCTCAATCCCAAGAACCAAAACTAAGACCATCAGTGAACGCTCCTTCTACTTCCATGGGCCCACGTTCTGGAACCTGCTCCCCTTCCACATCCGTGATTATGAAACCTCGTCCAATTTCAAAAAGTCCCTTAAAACCCACCTGTTTAGGTCCGCCTATGACCTGTGATGCACCCTCCTTGCCCTGCCTCATTTTCTGTCTTGGGTTGATCCTGTATTTAAGTATATGCCAAAACGGGCCAAGTGTACTTGTTTTATAGCCCTTTTAATGTTTTAGCTACTGTTTCTATGGTCATTTTTCACATTGTAGTTACTATTCTAGTGTCTCTGGTTTTTCATTTTTATTTTACTTTAGCAGTTTAAATAGTTTACATATGTTTAATAATTGTAAAGCGCCTAGAGCTGTAAGGTAAGCGCTATACAAAAATGCCTAAATAAATAAATACATAAATCAGGCAATAATTGTTTCTTTTTTTTCTGCAACATTCTTTCTAAGCTGCCTTTTAAAATTCCGGTACCGGATACTGCTTTCAATGGCTTTCTGGGTCGTTGATATACACATATATTGTCACATTTTATTCCCCACCTGCTGGAAATCCAAGCATGGGAAAGACAAGCATCAGGTCTGAGTGGAAGGACGTGGTAAGGCAAGCCTAAGCCTTGTCTATGGATTCAAGTGAGAGGAGCTTATCAAAACTGAAAAATATAAAGTACTTATAGTAATTACCGATCGACCATGCAACAACCGGAATTAATAAATGATACGTATGGCCGGGGGGGGGGGTTGGGTGGGGGCAACGGAGTCAGGGCTTGCCCTGGTCTCCAAATACTTTTCTTAACATTACTTGAATGGGCTTTGAATGCAGCACTTTTCCCAGGACCCCCAAGTTCCCCAACCCCCGTGGATGGTACGGGCCTATAAATTATCGAAGTGGCTATTCGTACCCGGGTACCAGAAGTGAGAGACTGGGGATTACAAAACTATTTACAATTTAATTGTTGGGTTTGTAAGACAAAACGAGGTATCAAATGAAAGATAATTGAATTGACTAAATGTTTTTAAACTTAATTCTTCAGTTTAACTAAAATAAGCTACCACGAATGACATCCAAATAGCACTGACTCAAAATGGACCCCGGACACGCAGCGCCGCGTTTCGCACCCGAGTACCATTAGACTCAAGCTTTAACTTTAACTGAATTTTTAATTTAAATTCAACGACATCCACCTCAAGGTTCGACGTGGCAAACGTACAAACCGGCCGTACAAAATAACTGAAGAGGTGAAACATAGTGTGAGAGAGCACATCAGTTCTCTTCAAGGGCGAAACAGCCGCTACTCAATGGGAAAAACTAAGAAACTATATATACCAGAGAAACCGAATGTTGCAAAAATGCATCAAATGTTTAAAGGGATGCACACAGATGTAAAAGTGTAAAAGTAAGATAGAATTAAATCTAGTAACTATATTTTACTCTTAATTTAGGGATTTGCAACATGCTGTCTGCTGAAATGTTTAATCAGGCCTGAAAGAACTTCCCGAAAACAAATTTATTTTTGTCCATTTATGAATTTACAGTAAAACAATTTAAAATGCATAATCAAATCACTGTGTAAAATTGTCAAACTGTAAAATAATTAATTACAGCAAATTTAACAATTCCCTAATTCTTATCTGAACTTAATTGCAGTGAATGTTTTATGCAAGTCATAGTGTAGACTAAAAAACTAAGATTGTTAATGATTCTCCTTTTGTAACTGACTAGGGTTTATTGTTGCTACCCGGTATTTCATTCCTTAAAATGTTTTTTTCCCCTTCTTTTAAATTTGAGCTCTGTTATGAGTTTTACAGATCAGTCTTCATCAGTGAATTCAACATCGGCTTTGGGTACCCAAGAAAAGATGCATGTTCCACATGTGATGAATTCATTGTCAGACTTGCACATATTGACAGTGAACTCGCAAGCTTTAACTCTGATTCAGAGACTCAGAGTCTGAAGAACTGCCAGTGCTCACAGTTAAAGAAAAGAGAGCTCATTGAAGATCAGACCCTACACCAGAGAAATGCAAGCTTATTCCATTCCAGAAAAACTGCAGCAAAGCTAGGCGCCAGGGCTAACAGAGAGTTTGTTCGAAGCGATAGCTTTTGATTTTGCTAAAAATTTGCAGATACCAAATAAATCGACAAAGGACGTGTATTGCTGGCGCCAGCTGAGTATGTACACTTTGAAAATACACGTACTCTCCTCTGATAAGGTCTATCTCTATACATAAAATAATATCGTAGCCAAAAAAGGAGCTGGTGATGTTTGCTCAGCCATGAATCACTTTATAACTCAGTACCTCACAGATGCATTGAGAGATATCCATTTCTTCTGTGATGCTTGCAGAGGTCAAAATAAAAACTGCACCATGATAAGGATTCATGCACATTTTGTGCATAATATTCAAAGGTCGCTTTCGGTTAAGATGGCTTTTCCTTTTCGAGGCCCTTCGCATAAGGTGTGGGATTGTGACATGGTCCTGAACAATTGCAAAGAGTGATGTGGAGTTACCAGAAGACTGGAGGGGAGCATTTGCAGAGGCCAGGACAAAACTGTCACCTTATCATATCATTGATGCCAACCAAGACATAATTTTTGGCTACATAAAATTTTTGACATCCATTTAAAAAAGAAAGACACGCCCTTTCATAACTAGGCCTATCAGGGTAATTCACATCATAGACAAACATCCCGATGTCATTAATTATAGAGACAACTGGAATGGTGCTTTTGACACTGTTGTCCTGACAAAATCTTCACATGGCAAGAAGACAGGGGTCGTAGAAGAAAGACATCTCTAATGATCCTACATGAAGGGCCCATTGCCTATTAGTATTAAAAAGTTCAGAGACCTTCAGGTACCGTATTAAAGATGTTTTACAGCCCAGAAAATTATCAGTTTTTTTACAACCTGTCTCACAATGGTGACTTACAGGCGTCAGTTGAATCTGAAGATGATTCAGACTTAAATAATACATCTGAAGATACTTTATTTTATACAAGAAGTACCAGTACGCTGTCTTAATTTGTTTTTTGTTATGATGAAAATATTTATTTATTTTATTTAAAAATATATATATATATATTTTGGTTTCTCTTATATAAAACTGGGTAATGACTTGGAGATGAATGGTCACTAAAGTGAACTTAATGATGTCTTGGAGATGAATGGTCACTAAAGTGAACTTAATGATGTCTTGGAGATGAATGGTCACCAAAGTGAACTTATTAATGACTTGGAGATGAATGCTCACTAAAATGAACTTAGTGAGGACTTTGAGATTAATGGTCACTAAAGTGAATTTAGTGATGACTCTTAGATGAATGGTCACTAAAGTGAACTTAGTGATAATTTGGAGATGAATGGCCACTAAATTGAACTTAGTGATGACTTGGAGATGAAAGTATCTTTTAAACTTTTTCATTGGAAAAAGCAGACACGTCCCAATTCAGGGTCAGCCTGCTAAAAAAATTAAATTGCATTAAATTGTCCCAAAGTATCTAGTACGTGATATATTAACAAAGAAAAATGGTATCTCTAAGTAAGTGCACAATTATAGCATTATATATTTACATGCAAAAAATCTTTGATAATATGAAGCTTTAAAATCAACTTTTCTAAAAAGTTGCTTATGTGACATGCCCGGTTTTTATGTAAATGAATTTTTTTGTTCATGAGTTATTACCAACGTGCTATGAGTTATAATTGTTATCGAAAAATAAAAGTTTAAAATGAAGAAGTCGGACTACTGTGTATTGTAAAGGGGGAACCACTGCACATTAAAAAAAATAAATACAAATGTTGCTTTTTCCGAAGGTTGTCTCTCTTGCTGTATGTTCTAAATAGTAAGACTATTAACAAAGAGTTTCATTTTGATGCAATGCCTAGAGCACCGGTCCTCAACCTGTGGGTCGCGACCTCCTTGGGGCTCGAGCGACTCATATACAGGGGTCGCCTAAGACCATCGGATAACATATTTATGAAGTAGAAAGGAAAATAATTTTATGGTTGGTGGTCACCGCAACACGTATTAGAGTGTTGCGGAATCGGAAAGGTTTTAGAACAATTGGTCTAAAACAGTGGTTCTTAGCCTGGGTTTGATCGAACCCCAGGATTTCTGTGAGTTAGTCTCAGGGGTTCGGCGGTTGTCCAAAAAAAAAAAAAAACAGAAAAAAAATCATATTTTATTTTTTTCTATTAAGAAGGATTCGGTGAATGCCCATACAAAACTGATGGGGTTCAGTATCTTCAACAAGATTAAGAACCACTGGTCTAGAACTTTAGTAATTAGGTAGTATTACCGGCGCTTCATTGAAGTTAAACTTTCAGGTAAAATATTGCCCAAAACTTGTGGAAAATATTGTATAGACGCCACAAATATAAAACACTACAATAGATAGGCCTATGGCCAATGTTCCCTCTAAGACTCTAATAATGAATAATCTTATGCTACTAATTAATAATATTAATCAATTTGTTTTTTCTTAGTATTGATTTTACCAAGTAGTCTACTTTTGTAAACAGCTTCAGTCATAAGACTAATGTCGCTAACATTTCAAAACGGTACTATGCAACTGAATTTTTTCGCAGATCATCAAATTTTACTTTCCCTTCATCCAGGCACAAAATAATTTGTCGTTTCAAGTTAAAACAATTTCCCATAGACGTAAAAATTTAAATGATTGCAATTTATTTGATTCTAATAATAATAAATAATAATAATAATAAAAACTTTTGCTATGTTCAGCTTGAATTTGAAGTACCATAAAAACTACTCAGCATAGTTTGATGGCTTGATGTGATTACATTCAACAGATGTGCTATTGTGGAGAACATTTAGACGTCTTTCTTATCTTAAGAATTCGGTAATCCATGTTTTTTTTCTAGGAAGGAACAGCAATTTCTAAGAATTCCCCTTTGTTCTAAAAACAAACCAAACCTCGTGACAGGTAATTTGAATATTGTGCACTGACATCGGGAATACATGTTGTGAATGGAAATAGTAACTGAAAACAATATAGGCTTTCTATTCAACAATACTTCCTCATAACAAATAATTTATAATAACCCAGTTCTTTTGAGTTATAAAAGGTTTTCACAATTGTAACATTACCAAATGAATTTCGACACCGCAAGCCCAAAATGTCTTGTTTTGACACCAGTTAATTAGATGATTCAGACGTGTTTCTTTGTGTCTTAGAAGGTGAACACACGGATGCTCGTTATATCGTTTAACTCTCTTGTGGATGTCATTTATTCATATCAAAATTTACTAAGATGGTTGGGTATTTTCATTAGCGATTCATTATTACGGTAGGCCTAGTATAAAATAATTAATATTTTCCAAAATAGCTGATACACCTAAATGTTAAACTAATTCTACAGATCAGTTTTTATGTTTTAAGAAGTCTTAAAAAAGTAAACTGTTATTAACTAACAGTAACACACAGTAAAATGATTTCTCGAGGCCTTACAATAGATAGGCCTATGACCAATGTTCCCTCTAAGGTTTACTGGTTCGTGTGCAAAATCATAAATTTGTGTGCAAAGTTTTACAGCATCATTTTTTTTTTGTTTGCCAAATTTTACGGCCCACAAACATGAACACAACCGTAAAAGGGAAATTTGTTGCACGGATACTCAAAACTGCTGCGCGGCCACGCAGTCGCGCAGCTTAAAAGGAACCCTATTACCTATATGAATGATATAGTGAATAACATAGGATGTATATTTAAAGTTTAACAAATAGATTTAAGTTTTTTAAATTCATTTATTCATAATTTTTAACTTCACATTTTTATAAAAAAAGGGGGGAGGGGCGAAATTTCCAGCGTTCGCCCCGTGGGTAAAATAAAATACGGTTTCTGAAAAGTCAAATCGTGTTTATTTGGTGTTTGGGGGCCAAAAAAGTATTTATTCTATCAAATCTCTCCTTTAAATCTATCTTTTGATGAATGTCTCAATTCTTTTCTCTTCTAAAAGCTGAACAGCTGAGCATTGTGAAAATGTATTACAGATAATGAAAACATTGCTCTCAGTCATGCTAGTATGTTACTTCTATCTTCTCATTTGAAAAAAAAATGGATTTTTTTTTTAAAAAATGCCTGTGGGTGGTTATGTGCGTGGTTGTGAGAGTTTCAATATTACGTGGCGTCTGCTGCTATTTCTGATCATCGACACACACGTTGTAAGCTCTCGTGGAAAAAAATGCATTCAATTTCTTACTGGTATCGGTAGGTCTTTCTTATAAAAGGAGACATTTTATGGAATCTGGTTTATTGCACAATTTGTGAGCACAAAGTCCTGACAGTTCAGTGGAGATGGGGAACTCTTATTTTTGCGTGATTTTTCTTCAAACTCTTTGTGCATTCAAAATTTGAGTTTGATTTCTATGAACCTATTTTAAAGGTATTTTAAATACACTACCGAAGTCTATCCATCTAAATATGTAACAAATAATAAACAACAGTTAACATATAACGTGACATAATAACTTAAAAATTACTTGTATACATTTCAAAATGAGGCAGGAGTTTATTCATGATCCTTTTTTGAGTTGCGCCTTCTCTTCCGTATTGACTCCAAGTGGTGCATTGGTCATTCATAATTATTTCATGCTACTCCTGCTCTGGGCTGGTCCGCGGATTGTTTGACTAATTATCTTACCCCTACTAAAGTAAAACTTAACATCACCATTTTTGAGGGGGGCAAGAAAGAAGAAGATGACTCATAGTTTTCAAATTGAATTTTAAAGTTATAAAGAGAAACGCACTACTTGAAATAAATAACTTTTTTGACTTTGTGTGTGTGTGTGTGTGTGTAAATACTGCTAAATTATAATGAAGAAATAATAGTATGAATAGTTATTTCATTGGCATAAAGTCAATGGCTGGTCATTTCTTAAATTTTCTTCGTACGTCCTGTGTGGCGAGGAAGGGGGGGGGGGGGGGGGGCGCGGTGGCGTAACTAGGGGGGAAGCAAAAAAAATGGGGGGGGGGTATAGAGGCAACTGTTAAAAAAATTCGAAACTCTTCAAGGAGCTATCTCCGAAGCCCCAACCCCAATTTTTTTTTTCGTAACGTAGGAGGACAACATGGTTTTCCTCTGGGTAATTTCTGATAATAGAATAAAATGACCAGAGCGTGAGATCACTTTAAAGCAACATTTTAGTGAAGTACAACGGTTGTCTCCCCTGCTCGCCTTGTCCCCCCATTCGTATGGGTAGCTCCGATAAAAAAGGAAATGTAATAGATCAGTGGTTCTTAACCTTGTTGGAGGTACTGAACCCCACCAGTTTCATATGCGCTTTCACATAACCCTTCTTATAGGAAAAATAAAATATGATTTTTTTTTTCTGATTTTTTTGGACCTTCGCCGAACCCATAAGATTTCTTATTTTTTAAATTCTGATTTTTAAATTTTTTAAAAATATTATTTTTTTTAAATTTATGTTTAAGAAACATGAATTAAAAAAAAAATTAATAAACATGAATGTTTCTTAGTTTTGTTAATTGTGTTGTTGTTAAATTTATTGCAATAATAATTAAGATTAAATAACGGTAAGTGGTTTAACCGCGAAATTGATTTATAATTTTTTTTCTGCAGGAAGATTTTTTTTAATAGCCAATATTATAAGGTTAATAAATCAGATTATTGCTGTTTTCCCCTTTCAATATAAATTATGCGCTTGTAATTTAATATGAGAGCAAGCTTACTCTTATCCAATAACCGGAGAGGAACAGCTGTGATTTCGCTACAATTAAGGGAGAGTATTTAAACTGAGATGTGAACAACACATACGTTTGTCCATATTATGTAGTTCTATATTTAAAACTTTAAAAAATTATTGAACGTCGAATAGGAAATTGAAAAACATTTATTTAATTCATTCTAATAAAATATTTAAATCACTTTTAAGGTCTCGGAATGTGGGAGCGGATTTCACTTCAACCCCCCCCCCCATCCCAAACATCCAACCCTATTCTCCAAAATATAAACTTAGTTACGCAGTTTCTATTCTTAAAATACTCATGACGAAAGAAGAAGATCGCACAAGGCGATCAGTTATTGGACACACGTAACTCATGAAACGAATGGGAATTTCCCATCTGAGACAAAACTCGTAGGCGACATTTTTATTCTTCAGGATTAATAGGAGTGTCTCCCACGAAATCAATGGGAATTTGCCATCTGAACCTAAACTGGTAGGGCAACATTGTTCTTCTTCAGGATTAATAGGAGTGGCTCTCAAGAAACGAATGGGAATTTCCTATCTGAACCTAAACTGGTAGGGCAACATTGTTCTTCTTCAGGATTAATAGGAGTGGCTCTCAAGAAACGAATGGGAATTTCCCATATGAACCTAAACTGGTAGGGCAACATTGTTCTTCTTCAGGATTAATAGGAGTGGCTCTCAAGAAACGAATGGGAATTTCCCACCTGAACCTAAACTGGTAGGGCAACATTGTTCTTCTTCAGGATTAATAGGAGTTGCTCTCAAGAAACGAATGGGAATTTCCCATCTGAGACAAAACTCGTAGGCGACATTTTTATTCTTCAGGATTAATAGGAGTGCCTCCCACGAAATCAATGGGAATTTCCCATCTGAACCTAAACTGGAAGTCAACATTGTTCTTCTTCAGGATTAATAGGAGTGGCTCTCAAGAAACGAATGGGAATTTCCTATCTGAACCTAAACTGGTAGGGCAACATTGTTCTTCTTCAGGATTAATAGGAGTGGCTCTCAAGAAACGAATGGGAATTTCCCATATGAACCTAAACTGGTAGGGCAACATTGTTCTTCTTCAGGATTAATAGGAGTGGCTCTCAAGAAACGAATGGGAATTTCCCACCTGAACCTAAACTGGTAGGGCAACATTGTTCTTCTTCAGGATTAATAGGAGTTGCTCTCAAGAAACGAATGGGAATTTCCCATATGAACCTAAACTGTTTGGGCAACATTTTTTTCTTCTTCTGGATGACTCGGAATAGCTCACTTCTTCCTTGAAACTTTATAGTTGAGGTAGGGGACGAACAGTAACAGCAAGTCATGCATTGATTGGTCGGTCACAGAACAGGCAGATGTGGCTAAGGTATTTCACTACCTTTTTGAGCTTGTAAACGTAATCTAACAATAAGCAAACAAGAGAAGAAATGGATTTCAGCAACTCGGAATTTTTTCGTTGGAACAATTAAAATTGAAACAATTAAAAACAATTACATACACAAATATCGCTGGTGTAAGTTTTCGGTTCAAAGGTCAGCGATATTATAATCAAAGAATTACAGCATATTTGTTTAATACGCCTTTATTAAATCCCCCAACCTCACTATATACATATATCAGAAAAACTCCATCCCATTTTCTCAGTTGCTGAGACTCAGAAGACTATGTAGTAATGAAGAAGATTTTGGAGAAAGAATGTCTGAAATGTTGGATTTTTTCCGACGCAGATTATACCCCGAAGAAATTTTAAAAGCAGCTGTCACTCGAGTTAAAGGTATGACTAGACAGGCTTCTTTTAAAGCTACTCATTCTGACACTAGCGATAGGTCTAAATTTATCTTAACTTTTCATCCCCACAACCTAAAAGCTCGCTCTCTGGTTCTTAAAAACCGCTCCATTCTTATGGCGGACCCTGTCACAAATGCGATTTTTAGAAAACCTCCTCTTTTCGCTTTCCGGCGGGACAAGAGCCTTAGGGACATGCTAGTTAGAAGCCACCTCCCTGCTATTAAAGCATATAAAGGCACAAAATGTTGCAACCGTAGCCGTTGCAACTCATGTCCCTATGTGATCGAAACTGATACGATCACTTTCCCTCTGGGAGTATTCAGAATAAAAGATGGCTTTACCTGCACAAGTCGCAACGTGATTTACACCATCATTTGCAAAAAGTGCGGTAAACTATACATAGGAGAGACAGGTCGTCGCCTTGGGGACCGTTTCAGAGAGCACCTCTATAACATAAATAAACACGCTCTCTGTCCGGTCTCCAAACATTTCAATAGCCCTAACCATAATGGTATCTCAGATATTGTAGTTACTGGTATACTCTATACTAGTAACACTGCAGATAGAATCTATATGGAGAACAAATTAATAACTAGATTTGGTACGTTGTCTCCATATGGATTGAACCAAATCCATAGTTTTACTTAGCTGCCATGTCTTTTTCCTGTTTGGTTTTTCCAATTATGTTTGAATCACTTCCTTTCTACATCTCTTTACTTTGTTTTTGTCAGGTTTAAGCGCCCTCTCCTATATTTTTTCTGTTTTAGGTAGGATATATATATTGACATTATGTAAATTTAATTTATACTTATTTAAATGTGTTGTGTTTGTTTGTACTGATGAAGGCATGTGCCGAAACGTTTAATTCTGTATAATGTACAATTATTATTAAAGCTAACTCATATTGTTCTATTGACACAATTTGTTCGTGTCTTATTAATATATTTTAAAGCTTTATTGCAGTCCAACACTTTTTATAATTAGTTAACTTAAAGAAATACAGCAAGTTTTGTAAAGATGTGGGTACGAAAAAGACACTCTCCTGTATTTATTGGATTTTGAATTCCGCTGGCTGGCCAGACCAAATGATCTCGTGGGCCGTATATGGCTCCTGGGCCGTATATGGCTCGTGGGTGGACGTTCGTCCCCCCTGACTTAAGAGTGCCATAATTACTTCCTTGTGCATATCGCGTATGCTTCATTTCTGATTACGGTACCGGTACACAAACTATGAAATATGCCGTACTTGCCATCTGTGGAATTAAGTTACATTGAATGAATTCTAGAAGATCATCATGTGAACAAGAGAAAATGAAATATCGCGAATACAAAGGACATCGATGTGAATGGAATGACATCTCAAAAATGATGACGCCACAATGAACACCATCAATGTCAATGTTGCTAAATTCAATATCGTAACGACAGGACCATTCTGATCAAGCTACCAGGTAGGCAAAACACAATAGTCCACGATAACCCAGAACCCCTACCCCTCTACTTTACAAAATATTTTAGTCTTCCGATCAGTCAGTCTAAATTTACATCCCCTCCCTTCCTCCATAGCCCCACTTTCTCGTCCAACCAAACAGAAAAAGACCCACTATCCCATCAACCCCCCACCATCACTAAAAACACTAACAGCAATTATCCTTATCCCGAAAAAAATGAAAAACAAACCCATACTTACTATTCCATCCATCCCCCACACCCCCAACAGCAGCATCAACCCTTCTCCCTCCGCAAAACATAAAGAGACCAACCAGCAACACCCCGTCACCCTCAATTTTACTTAATGTTGTGAAAGGGAAACTTATGAAGAGTTGAAAGAAAACCACCATTTTTAAAAAAAAAATCTCCAATGACAGAAATGTATGGCCGTGTTCCGCGTGACGTCATAAGGCTCTGTACTTGTCAACATTCAAATTTTTTGTGGTTTGTCGCCCACATTAAGGGGCGTTCTGATAGAAAACTCTCTTGAACTGGATGATGACGCCATACTTTAAAACGAACAAGGCATTGACTTAGTTAATGATATCGTCAACGGCAATATCCTGCCCGACTTGTCAAATGCTTAAGATTTCCTTCCTAGAACCATTGATTAAACATACTACTTCCTGCAAGGACAACTGTACGTGGAATGCCATGGTTTCAATTTATTGTATTTTGTTTCAGTATGTTTGAAACGCCCCCTTCCTCCCCCCCCCCGTCCCAAAACACATCCCCCCCCTCAAAAGTTATTTGCTTTAGAACATTATTGAGGCTGCACTTTTGTACAGAAGCATTTTTAAGAGACGACATGCATATCTTATTTTATTTTTTACTTAAATGCTCGTAAAATCTGATTTCGAATAACTCTCATATAAGTTTCAGTGGAACATCTCAACACTCTACGTGTCTAGACTTGCAGATATGGGCTGTTCAAACTTTATACTGATGTAATTGTGTCTTTTCTCTCTATCAGATTTTCATTTTCTTAACCCATTTTCTAAATATTTCAGTTTTACCAGTCAAAAATAAAATAAAATACTATTTTATAGAGAAGTCTATACGTTTTTATGGGCTTTTAAACCTGATCATTTTTATAATGGTATATAAACGGCATAATTATGTTAAGAAGACACGAGAAAATGCAACCCAACCCAACGGTGATGCACCATCGTCTCACGAGACGGAAGGATGCCGATATTATTATTATTAACCCATTCATATATAAATGAGGTAGGCTGATCGTAACGCCAAAGAGACGAAAAGATTTAAATACGTTCGGATTCTTAAAGAAAGAGAGTGGTAGTGATTTTCTATTATTTTTCGGAACTCGAATAAATTTGAATGGGCAAATAATGAAATGTGTCCGCTTTTATTTTAGTAAATGCTTAAGTTTTATTTTTTATAAATTTCAAATACATTTAAAATAACCAGAAAGGAACCATTTTAAGCAGTTAATCTGAGTTTGAAAGTTATGAAAACAAATTTTAATTAAAAAAATTATGATCAAAGAATTAAATCGTAATTACATTTATTTGGATTCCCCAACCATCTGTTTTCGGTGCATTTTTCAGTTTGTTGATAGTATTGCGAAATATATTTTTAAAAAAATATTTTTTTTGTTCTCAATAAACAAGCAAATGACGTCATAACACGAATAGCTTATTTTAGCCAATCCTCTAAATTTCTTTGATTCAATAAACGCGCGTGACAAAACTGATAATGTATTTTTTCCTTCAAGTAAAATTAATAAAATTGCTTTTTGAATTGTTCATAAAACACAATATTTTAGCTTTGTATTTTTATCATTTGATAAGTTTTACTTTTTTTTTTCATTCCAAAAATATACTTTTATTAAATTTATAAAGTAATAAAAACTTACCATTTTAATATACTTTATCATAAGGAAATGCCGTTAGTGAAGCAATACCACTTGAAGTGCAAAAAAAAAAATGTTTTTGAATACTCAGGGGGCTACAAATCTCTGGATGATTCTATTAATTTTTTTTATCAAAATCGGGTTTTTTTTTTTTTTTGGGGGGGGGGGGGTGTTCGATAGTTTCTTTTTTCCCCAGGAAGAACAAGATACCCCTCAAAATAAAGGAATGAATTTGATAAAAAATAATAATGTTTTTGAATACTCAGGGGGCTACAAATCTCTGGATGATTCTATTAATTTTTTTTATCAAAATCGGGTTTTTTTTTTTTTTTTGGGAGGGGGGGGGTGTTCGATAGTTTCATTTTGCCCCAGGAAGAACAAGATACACCTCAAAATAAAGGAATGAATTTGATAAATAATAACCCTCTTAGGTACCTCTTAGATACACACATATCGGGGTTAGGAAATAAGGTGTGTGCATTTTTTACGTGGATGACACTATCTTTAAATCCAATGATAGTACAGTTGTGAAAAAGAAATGTTACATTCTCTTTTTTTAAAAATATATTTTTACCAATTTAGAAAGTCAATGGCGTTAAAAAAAAACTTGGGTACATTTACATCAGCGTACAAATGAAAACCTAATCATTTTATACACGTGAAAATTTAATTTTTGAAAAATAGAGAGCGGTTCAGATTTTCTTTCAAAAATGAAAATATATTTTTGTTTTTACTTTGTGAAAGTAAAGTGAGTATATATTGTTGTGAAATTAATAAAAAATTCTGGAAAAAAGAAATTCAGGGCTGTTACAGACGCGAAAAACGGTTTAGACAGTCTTCTTTACATAGAATAATACTTTTTTTAACGTTTGACCGATAATGTAATAGAAAAAGGCAAAAGTTTGGTTTAATTTTTCATAAAGATATCAGAATATCACATTCCTTTACGATAAAATTTATTTAAAATGGTATAGAGTTTTTGTTTTAAATTTAAGATTAAATTTGTTCTGGAAATCCCATTTCCTTTAACTTTTAGCAACATTTAAAAAAAGAAAAAAAGGTAGCAGTCGCCAACATTAAAACGACTCTTTGCAACGGGATTGCTCAAAGACAAGCAAAACTTTTTGACCTCAAAGCATAAAATAATTTATTTCCAGTTTCTAGTTTAAAAAAACGCAAAATTACTTTAAATATCGTTAATTATATCAGCATAACTGTAATATAATCTATTCTTAGTTAAATTGAAGGCTAACAAAAGAAAAGACAACGTGCTTACTTTTAAAGGCGCTCTCATAAATAAATTAGATTTTTGGCGATTTAATCCGATCTAGTTTTCAGATTCTCCGGTGTTGCTAAAAGTTAAAAGAGATGGGATTCCCAGAAAAAATATAAGCATACGAACAACTTAAGCCCATATTAATACATTCAAATTTATTAATTTCATTCTCAAGCTCTTTAGGGGGAAAAAAAGATATAAAAGTATTTTCGGAAGAACCATTTTTTTTGTTGAAAAACTGAAATTTTTTATTATAAATAAACATAAAAATGTAACGCCATTGATTGAATTTAATTTTTTTTTTAAATTAAAAAAAAATACAATTCTTTCCATATTTTGATGGATTGACATCACGGCCGCTCACTCAACAAATGGGCTATAAAGGAAAGCCGTTAGATGCTTTTCTTTTCCTTGGAATTCGCAATCCTTGGGATTTTTTAAAAAAAAATGTGAAAATTTTATATGAAGCACTAGCATTTTCTAAAAATTCCCCTTCAATTAAAAATAAATTTAACCTGGTGACCGGAATGTTTAATGGTAATATTGTGCCAATTGTGTTTGTGCTGACAATGGGAAGACATGTAAATGAATGAAAATAGCCCTAAGAAAAAAAAAACAAGAACTGTCAAACTGTTATTACCGGTAAAGGATTTCTTCTAAAAAGTGTTTCCAAAGTAAAAAAAAAAAATGGTTTTGTAGATAAAAAAAGTGCCTTATAATAGTAATGTTCGCTGTAGCAATAATATTTACTGAGATGTCAAAATGATTCATTCCAATTGTAAAAAAAAAATGGGTGGGTAGTTTCAGTAACTCTACGACATTACTGTCATAGAAAATAATCAATACATTTCAAAAATAACTAATAGGCCTAAATGTGAAACTTATTTAGAGATTTATTTTATTTTTTGTTTCAAGAAGTCTTTAAAGATCGGCTATTACTAACTAGCACACGTTAGCAAAATGCTTCCTCCAGATTAATTTTAAAAAAAACACCAAAAAAATGTATAAGTACAATCTTATATGTTATATTTAAAGTTGAGCCAATGAATTTAAAGAGTTTTTATTTATTTTTAAACTTTAAACTGCACATTTGAAACTGATAAGAAATTATGTATTCACGAGTGATCTGAGTTATGTTTGAATTGATCTTGTACTAAATAAAGTTGAGCAATAGGATATATTCAATCTTACTACTACTTATTCTGATATTGAACCATTGTTTCGACTCCTGGGTGGAAGCTTAGATGTAAGATTGATTAGCTGTAAAAAGGCTTACCATAATTTTAAGGATTAAAACCGTGACCTAATGTTGAAACCTGGGCCCATTCGAGTGCCTAGGGCAGGATGCAAGAAATGTCATTCTTGACTCATAGATTGTGTCTTTTTTCTTTTCCTCATTCACTCCAAGGGTGCACAGGTCATTCCTAATTATCTCATGTTACTTCGGTTCTTGGCTACTCTGCTAATTGATTGACTTTCTCTCCCCCTCCCCCCACATACAAAAATCAATGCTTCATTTTAAAATTAGAAAAAAGAAAGTGTTTTTATTTACAAATTTAATTACAAAGAAAATACGGTGTTTAAAAAAATATGTATCTTGTAGAGTCTCTAAACTTATGACGCCATAGAGATATGCCAGCGAGTATAAAGTTTCTTAATTTACGATGCCTTAGATATGTGTATGTGAGTCTAATGTTTCCTAACTTAAGACGCAATATAAATAAGTATATGCGTTTAAAGTTTCTAAACTTATGACGCCCCAGAGATGTGCCGATGATGCGGCTTTGAGCGTAGAATTGGTTGAGGGCCTGCTGGCGGTTCTAAGAATTTTGCTTGTTGTAGTGTGCTATTGTGTGTTTTGTTTTCGTATTTTTAAAAAATGGTGGATTGGGGGGGGGGGTGGTCCTTTACTAATTACAAAGGGCAAAAATAAAATTGGTAGATCCCGCGTACAGATTTCTAAGTAGTTTTAGTTTCTTTAAAAAAAAAAAAGTCATTTTGGTTTTTGTATTTTTAAAAAATGGGGGATTGGGGGGGGGGGGGTGGTCCTTTACTAATTACAAAGGGCAAAAATAAAATTGGTAGATCCCGCGTACAGATTTCTAAGTAGTTTTAGTTTCTTTAAAAAAAAAAAAGTCATTTTGGGGAAGTTACGTAGAATTCAGAGATTGCCCGATCGAAAGTTGAAAGCAGAGCGGAGACATGTTAATACTTCCAAGGTGCCAATAGTTAAAGTCCACATTTTGTGCAAAGTTAATTAGAAATTATTTTCTTTTTCGAGATCCCCCCCCCACCCTCTTACCTTTTTATTTTTTAATTTTTGCTCCATTCAAATATTGAAACGTCATCAATGCATTTAAATTATTTTTCTTTTCTTTTTTTTTTTCGTTTGACATTCTATTTCTTTAATTTGAATTGTCATTGATGGCCGATTTGGAGCATTTTGGGACAATACGAATTTTTGGATTCTTTCAAATTATAATCCGCAGGTCCAGATTGAATAAGAATTTTTTGAATATGCTTTATTCCGTAGGTATTTTATTAAATAATACTTTTCCACACGATGCCAACTTCCAATTCACACTAATTCCACTTCTTTGAATTAAATGTTGTTACAAAAGCGAAATGGTTTATATATATATATATGTATTTAAAAAAAAAAAATGAAATAAAAATAAAGCCTTTAAGCCTTTATAATCGGTTGGTTTAAAGCGAATGATGATAAAATGGCGGATTGATCAACACGGGCCGTGCTAAGGAAAACTCACCATAAGCCAAAGTGTTACCTGAAGCAAAACCTTGAAATGACGCTTTCTAGTTTAATAAAAAAATTACACATGAAACGCATACCGATATATTGTATGAATGTTTATTTCTAGTTTATATATATATATATATATATACTAGCCAATATACCCGGCGTTGCACGGGATTGGATTAGGACCCCGAACCTGGTAAGACCCCAACCCCATTCTCACCACGATCCCGGCCAAATGCCTTTTCCCGGTGTGATCCCGTTCCCGGTGTGATCCCGTTTTCTTGTTGCGCAGGATCCAGGGGAAGTCCATATCTCGGTCGGATTCCGATCCGGTCCGTGTCTTGAACCCAGTGGGGTCCCGATGGGCTACTGATCCCGTTACGATACCACTCTCTGTGGGATCCCGTTGCCCATTAGGATCCTGTTCCTCTATGCGATCGTGCTCAGTGCGATTATGTTCGAATAAGTTTTTAGATCTTATTATATATCCCCGTAGAACAATATAGAACATTCCACCACGTGACTAAGCTATGCTGGTTCTATTTATAAATCGCTTATGTTCATGAGAAATGTGACCATTATTGACGCGGTAACCATTTGGGAATTTCCCTTATGATCCTAACCGCCACATGACAACAAGAAGTTTGAGTTTCAGGTCTGTAAAGTTATCGATTTTAAACAAAATCTAATTTTTGTGTGTCTGTGTGTGTGTGTGATGGCCTAAATACTTAGTGGTATATCTTAAAAAAACATTATTTATTGAAGTAACCATTTTGGATGAAATCATAAAACTAAAACAATGATTTTAAACACATTACACCAAAATCATGATAGTCGTTATTAAACGAGAATAAAAATAGTTACGACGTAAGGCAGATGTCATAAAATTACGTGATCACTCAACATAGCTAGCTGTTTAAAACATAAAAGTGACCTCTTAGCGTTTCATTTGTATATAGATAGTATCACCAATTAGTTAAGCGGTGTGAATGTATATGATATTATTTGCTGCTGAAGATGACATGGTGTCCGCCCCCAATTGACTTTCAGAACTTAAAATACCAAAATTTGTAATGAGATTAATCAAATGATAATAAAGCTGGTGAACTTTGAACAGTGACGTGCCCTTTTAAACAATCACCCCTTAACGGTGGATTTAAAACAGCGCAATTTAAAACAACAACTAAGAATTTCCTTTGAAGTGTGCCGTGTGGGGTCCAATATCTCCTTACTATTTTTAAGTTAAAATAAAACATAGTACTTTACTTTATTGTGTTCAACACTTATGCACATAAACGCCATTGAGGAGATATAATTTCCTCTCTTGCGCATTCCTTACATTCATTTATATACAATTTTTGAGACACATTTCAGAAAGAGGAGCTGAAGAACTCTCCGGCCCCGTTGCAAGTTTGTAGAACACTCATCTCATTCTTTTAAGAATATTTTATTTCTTATTGTGCTTGAAAACCATTGTCAAAATTTTCTTTTTCTTCAGGATTCTTCCGAGCAGCTCACCTCTTCCTTGACACGTTATAGTCGTGGGAGGAACGAACCCTAACGTCAGGCATGAATTGATTGGTTTGTCCCACAACAGGCACATGGGGCTGAATTATTTCGATAACAAAATAAAAATTTTAAATGTGATTTTACAATAAACTATCAGAAAAAGGAGATGCGTTATTGGAGTTTTACCAATTTTTTTCAAAGAATTAAAAACAGCCACAGAAAAATCCCCAGTCAAAGTCTTCGGCTCAAAGGTCAGAGATGGTACAACCAAAGAGACTACACGAGTTTGGCAAAGACGCCTTTCGACAAAAAGCAACTGGTCAGGAGTGGGCACTTCAACCGCTTTTCCGGGAGTGCTTCAAATCAACGGAAGAAAACAAAGGGCTGTAACAAGTGAGTGTCTGATGCTGAACAAAACACCAACTATTGCTGTACCTAATGTATATGTTTACCAAAAAAAAAATTAACTTCAATGTTACTAAATCGATTCTTTATTTTTTTACGTCGATAGATATCAGACTTTTGTAGCATTAAGTAAGTTGTCACCAACACTGTGAACCGGCTAATAGTAGATGGGTCATTTAGGAAACGCGATAATAATTTTACGTAATAATGTGGCCCCAAGAAAAAAAGAGTACATTGCCTTTTCTAACCACGAATATTTAAATAAAAACACTAAATGGCTGTTTCATCCTGTAGAGTCACCTTATGCCACAATACCTGATACTACTCTTTGAATATTACCCTTTTGGGTAATAATTATAATTATATACTAAGCTTTCTTTATTTTTCTAGCTTGCGTGGTTGGATCAAGGAATACCCAGGAACATGAGATCTTATAAAACTTTTCTTGAGTGAAGCAAATGGCTGAGATACTTCATCTCGTAATTTAATTATTACCATCATTTTAATTTTGATTCAATTTTCTTCATTAAGGGTCCCTGGCAGAGCAACCGTTTGTCATGTTACGAAAAGTTTTACAGAATCTCAAGAAAAAAACGAAAATGATATCCGAATGAAATCTGAGAAGCCAATAAACAAACTGAATCGAACTGTCGCAAAATTAAACCCATTGACTTTTGTACGCAGGGAAATAAAAACTCAAGAAGACAAAAAAAATAATGATCTTTTAAGAACACAAAGACCAGATGTCGAACAGATGAAATCAAGACTAAGAGTTATGTCTGCTGAGACAGACGATTGCAGATTAGTGAATGAAATAAAAGCGTCAATCGAGGCAGTAAAAACAGAAATTAATAGCAGAGAGGTAGACGTTGAAAAGTCCAGGGACGCATTTGACAAAAGTAGCGAATTAACAAACAGTTCATCAAATCCTAGAAAGCCTGAAGATCTCATGGAAGAGTTGTGTAATCAAAGACATTTTAAAGTCAAACCGACCGTCATAAATGTCTACAACGCAGTGGGCAACACCGAGGTAGATCATCCCGAGAGTGTTGAAGGTATTCCTTGGAATTTGTTCAGAGAAGAAAAATTTCGCCTTCGTAGTTTTGTGCAGTATCCATTGACAGCTGCTAAATCTGCCATGCTCCTGGCTGAAGATGGGTTTGTTTACACTGGGAAGGGCGAGGAAAGAGATGACGCAGTCACTTGTTACTTTTGTTGTCTACAGAAACTCGGCTGGCAAACTAGGGACATCGTTTCTGACATTCACAGAGAAATGTCTCCGAATTGTTCAATGCTGACCAAAATCAACTGTGATAATGTTCCTATAAGGTCTTCTCAAAATTACGGCCAAAACTTTGATACTCTGTTGAACCAGTTAAACTCAACCTGTAGCAATGAATCGGGTCAACATACACTGAAGACCAATGCAGACACACATGGAAATGTTAGCCGAAGTTCTGGGGACATTGATGCGGATTGTGAGAATGACACCCGCCAACGTGATTCAATTTTCAACCAGCCCACACCAACAAGAGGAAACCCATCGGAAAATGGTGAGTTAAATTCAAAAGAAATCAGGAGGGGAACCGTCATCCCAAACACATCTACTTTTCAACATACAGTAACTACACAGGGATCAACAGCAACAACAGCAGCAACAACACCAGAAACAACAACAGAAACAACAACAGCAACATCTCGAAAAATGCAAACGAACTCTCCAAATTTAGCAGTCCAAACGACAAGATCTTCAGCTTCCGGGGCCCGAAATGTGGCGTCTGTACCCTCGTCTCCACAAATAACTCTGCCCCATGTATCAACAGAACCAAGGAATACTGGAGCCAATAATGTTTCGAATAGTTCAACAAATACCGGACAGCCATCATTGACACCTGCAGGACAACCAAGTGTAGAAGTCGCCGGCGCAACATCAGCCAGCTCCAACAGCACCACCGTTTCACAAACAACCGCAAACAATGGTGAGAAGAAGAATGGTAAAGGGCCGACATACGCTGAACTGGGAATCATCACTGAGAGACCGAAAAGACCAGAATATGCTGTCAAAGAAACGAGACTGAAGACATTTGAAAATTGGCCGCCAAGCCATCATTTGAAACCCGAAGACCTTGCTGATGCTGGATTCTATTTCGCGGGTGAGCGAAAAAATTGATTAAAAACATAAATTATTACAGAAGTTTCACTTTGTTATTTTTTTTTTCAAATTCAAGGAGGACTCCCCAATTAAGCATATCAGTTTTGATGAATGTCCTGTTTCATGTAAACATAGATGCGTGATTACGATATATACACTAAGTATTCTGTGCAGAATACAAAAAAGATGATTATGAAGAGGAGAAAAAACCCATAAATAGTACACATGCTATCTTATGTTATCTTTTGCCTGTAAATCAAGTTTTGCAACAACGAAAAATCGTAAATAAAATGCTATTTAATTGAACAAATTTTCAGCTTCATAAGCATAAAACAATTTATTTTGCTGCCGTTAAAACATTATATCAATGTGACTAATCAAACAAAACTATGGAAGGGAATCGTTGAACAAGGCGTGTAGAGGCTTGAATGGAAAGAAAAAGTTCAACAAAAAGAAATAGAAATGCATGAAAAACTCAAGTGTCAGTAGTTAGCTGTGTTGTATAAATATATTTTTCTACAACACAGCCAACTACTGTCACTTAAGTTTTTTCAAGCATTTCAATTTCTTTGTTGTCTTTTGTTTTGTCTTGTGCGATGAGAAGGCTTTTAGTCGAAACTTTCCATTCTTATGATCCCGTTCTTTCACTTCAAGCGTCAACACACCTTGTTTTTACGATGTGCTTCGCACAACTTGAACGCAGACATTCATTTATTACCCTATAAAGTATGGAAATTCGAGGATACAAAATAAATGAGAGAGAAAGTCTGTTGAAAATGTTGTTAATTGATGACATGTCTTCTTATTTACCAAGGTTACGGCGACTGCGCCAGATGTTTCTACTGTGGCGGTGGTCTGAGAAACTGGGAGGACGAAGATGACGTGTGGGTGGAGCACGCCAGATGGTTTCCTAAATGTGCCTACATCCGTCAGCAGATGGGACAAGTTTTCGTGGACACGGTTCAGGAACTGAACAAAACTTTAGATGTGGTGAGACCTAAAAAAATATTCTATATTTATCTTTAAAAATGTGTTTGTTAAGGTTTTATATATTTTTTTCCATACGCTTAATTTTGTTTCAAATATTTTAATTAATTATATCGTTATTTATTTTAAAAAAAAACAATGAAGACACTCATCAATGTGGTTGGGGGGGGGGGGGTCATTAAAATAGGCATTAAGGCATTTTCAATGTTGAGCATGAAAAGTTTAGACATCTTAAAATGTTTGACATCATAATCCTTTTTTCCCCCTCTCAGATTTCGTTTGCCACGGTCAAAGAGAGGTGCAAGGCTCCAGCAACAGCTTCGTCATTGGGTTTGTCAATTTATAATAATAATTAATTTAAAAAAAAGACATTTAGTTTCATATCCTCTTGATGGTTAAAAAAAAATGTTGTTTGAATTGAACGGCTTTGTGCAGTAAATGTACTCCACAATTTGAAATACATATTTGATAACACAGTTGATTACAAATGATTTTTTTTTAAATATAATAAGAAGGGTTGCAATATAAATATTTATTTTATTTATTAGCCGTGTCAATAGATTTGTTCAAGAATTTAAGTAAAACAAAAACCATTTCAGATGCTAAATTGGAACCACTGAAGAGAGACCCCGCTGTGTTGACAGTTGTAGATTTCGGCTATTCTCTCACTGATGTCTTGCAAGTTGCCAAAATAATCAAGGGAAAAGGTGAAATTGTATTATTTGCGATGATTCAGCTTAGGCTGCGACTATTTGTACCCGGGTACAAGAAGTGAGAGGTTGGGATTAAAGAACTAATTAGAATATTATTGTTGGGTTTGTAAGACAAAATGAGGTGTCAAATGAAAGATAATTGAATGGACGATATGTTTGTAAACTTACTTTTTCAACTAAAATAAACTAGAACAAATGGCATCCGAAGAGCTTGTGTCTAATGTCTAATGGTACCCGGGTGCGAATGGCGGCGCTGCGTGTCTGGGTCCATTTTGACTATTTGGATGTCATTTTTGGTAGTTTATTTGATTTCATTTTAATTCTTTGAATTAATGTGTTGACGATCATCATCATCATCTTTTGTCTACGGGCTTACATTTCAGATGTCATTCTATCCTCCGACGTGTTGTTGACTAAACTACAAGAGCTGGAGAAACCAAGAGTCTCCAAGACGCCATCTACACCCATGTTAGGGGCCACGTCGTCAACGCTCACTCAGGATCAAGGTACATTGATCCTCTTCTTCTTCTATATCTTCAAAGTATTGATCACTCTGGATCCTATGTATGTAAAAGAAGTTTGCGATGTTTCTGTGCATGGTTTTGAGAAAGATGCATCACTATTTGAAAAAAAATCTAAATATATTGTCATGGACATAATTAAATTAAATACAAAATCTTATAGATTATAACAAATTTCGCATCACGAGAAAATGTATGTTATTATTTTGGAAAGAGAAATTGCTGAAAAAATATTCCGCTTAGAGAACTTTATAAAATCCAAATAGCAGCAATATTATTGATATGTTAACTATCTGGGGCAGACTTTTGATCAGACTGCGATCAAACGGTTAAAGACGCCAATATGAAAAAAATAAGTTTAGTAGAAATCTGATTAAGGTAATCCATTGATATGTGTTTTATATTCCCAGAAAGGCTTTGTAGTCATTAGTGATCATAATAATTTTAAATTGTATTACTGTTAAGAGAAATAATTGGATCGGTTTTTCGTATGTAAACAACTTTATGCAAAAAGGCATTTGAATAACCATCAGGTAAAGTTATATTGTATTTAGAATCTTTAAACAACGAGATCTCCATCTTATAATGTCTGGTCTCCCAACAGAGGCCATCAGACAGATAAAAGAGAAGAACAACCAGCTCCGCCAGCAGACCGTCTGCAAGATTTGTATGGACAAGGAGGTGGCCGTCGTGTTCCTGCCCTGTGGTCATCTGGTGTCCTGTGCCGAGTGCGCATCTGCCATGAAGGACTGTCCTGTCTGTAGGGTCACCGTCAAAGGAATCGTGAGGGCGTTCATATAAGATGAAAATCGATGAAAAGGAATTTTAGAAAGAAAAAAAACCCAGTGTATTATGTTGATTATATTTTTAACAGGAGCCAGAAATGTCCGCTGTGTTTTTAAAGTCGTTGAGCACCAAACATAATTTTAAAGACTTAAGGAAATAACATAACTATATCTATATCATATATATATATATATATATATATATATATATATATATATATATATATATATATATATATTAAATAAAATAAATATATATATATCATATATATATATATATATATATATATATATATATATATATATATATATATATATATATTCCTAATTACTAGCTACGTCCCAGCTTTTTCTCCTTTTAGTTCTGCATTTGGTGATACTTTTCATTGATTAAATGATTTCTCTAATGATTAAAGCAGACGTTGTATGAAATACTATTTCTAAAAATAGTGCTTCTTTTAATCCTCATTCATGCCTTTCGACGGAGAACGTGTGAGCTATTCTATGTCTTGCTATGCCATTCTATGCTACTCTATGCGATTCTATGCCATTTTGACGTTATCCGACACCAGGAATATTGAAGCTTTCGGTTAACTTTAGAATTAAGTGTGTAGACTACGTTTAAAAAATAGATGTTTATATTATTTGAAAACAATGAATATTTCAATTTTAACAAAAATATAACTACCCCTAACCGGTAAATTTATATTTTCATATAACGACAATATAACCCAATACATAAACACTTAAGGGATTCACCTGTAATAGCTTTTCATTTTTTCACCAATCTATTTTTTTAAAGCACATCAATGTTACCACCCAGCTCTCTCTCCTCCGTTCAAGCGCATTTTAAATATCAATTGTAACGTTTCTAAGACATGCTGAGCTTCATTGACCAGGAGTCATAACCCGGAGTCATAACCCAGAGTCATAACCCGGAGTCATAACCCGGAGTCATAACCCGGAGTCATAACCCGGAGTCATAACCCGGAGTCATAACCCAGAGTCATAACCCGGAGTCATAACCCGGAATCCTAACCCGGAGTCATAACCGATAGCAAAAACTAATGATAGTTTCAAACAGCAAAATGAAATAATCAAGAAAAGATTAATATTGATTTATGTAAGCGCTACTTGGTATGATTACCATTTGCCAGAGGAAGTCATTTATAATCCGGAGAATTTAACCACCTCACTAGCATGTGTTATAATAATAACATCTATAGCCCTAATACACGAAACATTCAACATGTAAATTGGGTTTGTATTGCTAAATTGTACCCTTAAAATCATTTATCATATTATTTTTAAAAAAAAATAATTAAACAATAATAAAATAAATAAAGAATAACAAACAAACAAACACACCTTGGTAAAAATAGGATTAAATGACCAGCACCAGTTGTAGACGTGCTGTAGCATGGATGTAAGGATTTCAACATGTTATCCAATAAATTAAAGAAGATCCAAGGGATTGATAATTCCAAATCAATGTTAAAACAAGTCACGTTTTTTTTTTCTAAAATATAGAATGGTTTTTATACTTGGATGTTTTTAGGATGAGTATATATATCTATTTGTATTAATTTTGAATTATCTACTACAAATATATCTAAGCACCGTCAAGCTCATGTATTTTGTAAATTCAGCTTTCATTTGAATCTGTTAACGTGTTACTAATGCATTAAAGCTTAAAAAAAAAAATAACTGAAAACAATTACCAAAAAATAAATAAAAAGAAATCAATTGAAAAAAATCTACACAATTTAATTGAAAAAAAAATCTACACAATTTCAGTTTAGCCATGAATTTTTTTTTTGGAAGTTGTTTCCAGCTTCAGCGCCACTCCACTATATAGATTTCCATCAATTGAGGCATAGCTAATTAATCCAATTCTTGCTTTTTTTATCGAATGCTCTCATCCCGGTAGCGCTACCGGAAGGTCGCGACATCGTCATGCTTCCAATCGCTGATTCATCAAGAGTTTTATTAATTACGTAACTATGTGTTTTCTATGATCGTGGAAACGCTAGGCCTATAAGCAACATAAATCGATATCCAAATAACTTTCGTGTTTGTTTTGCGTGTTTTTTGTTGTTGTTTTTTTAAAATGTACACTAGGCCTAGGCCTATACAAAAGAAAAGTCTTCAGTGTTTATATATAACAGTATTTTGGGCCAGCCGCCCAAAGCCGGTGAATTAAAATTAATTATAAAAATAAAAGAAAAACACTATTTTTAAAAAGTATTGTCTTCTTTTTCTATACTAAAGAAAAATGTTTGTACAACAGGAAAAAAATATATATTTTCGGCCACTGCCTCAAAGCTGGTGAATAAAAATTAATTAAAAATAACTTTTAATGAAAATAAACGGTATAATAATATGTGAATTTTAAATGAATCATTTTCCTCAATCTGTTTCCTTTAGCCTTTTGAGTGGAACAGGATTGTGTTGCAAAAGAGAGAATTTCTAAGTGCAATGGGCTCAATAAACATTGCATGTATAGGCTCAGTCTTCTTTTTTAAAGCTGGTAATAAAGTTGCGCATTTTCGTAAAATAGTAATAACATCTTCATAAATCATTTAAAATAAAAATGCAAAGTTTTTTGAAAAAAAAGTATAAACCAAACTGGCAGCTTAAAGCTGACCTTGATTAAAGTAATACTCAAAAGCTAGAAGCTTTATGTATGATTAATTTTTTTACAAAAATTTGTGTGTTTTATGCTGTGATGAAAACAGATTATTCGATTTTGAAAATTGAGGTGAAGAATAAAAAAAAAATGTTCTATTTGACTTTTGTCATGAAAAAGTTTTGCTTATTATAGAATTGGCTGTGATTTATTAAAGATTTTCAATATGCATTTTTCAATTTTAGTGTTCATGGTGTTTTTTTTTGTTCTCATAAACTGTTTTATTTACGTCTGCTTTCATTTGAACACTTTAATTTGGTCTTAAGAATTATTATTATTTTTTTTAATCAATGAAGATTATTTTATTCTTATGAGTGCCACTATGTTATCGTATTTAAAATATCATATAAAAAAATCAACAATGTTTTGTTTGTAAAGAAAATAAAATTAGGTTTATTTTAATACTGCCCTAAAATTTTTTTTTTTAAAAAGTATTTTGCTGCATCGTCTTAAAGAAAAAAAAATGTTTATGATTTTTTTTCCTCCAATTTATATAAATGCATTTAATGCAGGATGTAGGCAAAACTTAACACTTTTTAATGTCGACCTTTTATTTAATGTGTAAAACTCATCCAACACTCATGTTTATCTGTTCAGTTCTATCACTAAGCTTCATCCTGTCGATTGACTGACCAGTTTAACGGATACCAGGGTTTCCAGCGCGTCTGCTTTTGATCAAGAATCGCATCCAAAAATTTACGCTTAACGGCAAAAATAAAATACTACAAACTCCACCACCCCCCACCCCCAACTCTCTTGTGACTAATTTCTGGCTGCTGTTACATTAAGATCGCCGTAGTGATCAATGAACATATTTCAAGTAGAACGGGCTGGGATGAGTAGTCTATTTTTACTCCATGATTTAGGATCAACATTGAGTTTCTGTACAAAATCGGATGAATTAAACAAAACCTAAAAAACGAAGGGGTTTTTTTTTTTGGCAGAAAAGCATTATAAAATGTAATATGCTTATCTTTTATATTAACTCTGCTTTTGTTCGTGGGGCTGAACATTTGAAAGAATGCGTTGTCATCGGGGGAAAAAAAAAGTATATGTACCAAGTTTCAGCTCGATAGGTTGATGGGAAGTGGGCCAATTAGCCCTTCTGAATATTTCGCCAACCAGCCAGAAACACCAATATAAAATATTTAAATTAAACAACACCTTAAAACAAGGTTTTTCTTATATTTTTTTTTATAAAGTCTATTATCGAGCTATAGATGGGGGGTGGGGGGTGGGTGGGTTTGAAAATTTGACTAAACATGAATTCGCATTTTGTAGGAATCCCAATTAGTGCTTCCGCCCCCAAGACTCGCAACGGCATATTTTGATCACACCACTTTTTTTCCACAGCAGATTTTTTTCAACAACTCTTGCAGAAAAAACACAAGTAAACATTACGCACCGAACGCATTAGCGATTTAAATAATTTAAAAAAAAAAAGAATCTCATTTAGCGTAGTTATCGGGCATTTAATTTCCTATTTCCCTTGAAAAACAGTTAAAACTCATTGTTAGGGGCTGGGATTGGGGGGGGGTCTGACAATTTGATATAATGTGTTGTCATTGGCAACGCGTCTGCGAGCCAAGTTTCAGCTCGATAGCACATAAGCCGTCCGAATATTTTGCCATCAAGCCAGTCAGCCTCTCAGAAATAAAAAGCAAAGTTAATGTAAAGGATTTACAAAGCACGATGTGTTTTTTTTAATTTCCTTTGGCGTTTTGTCGGCCAAAAATAGCGCTGCCATGAAATTTCCAACTGTGGCAGGCTGCCCCCCCCCCCACACCACTCTTCTTTCGCTGCCGATGACAATTTTTTTCTCTCTCCAAGACAAATGCCGAAACAATGTTTCCAAAAGCGTCTCTGCACTCTGTCAATCTCAACTATTTTATCATTCCGACACCGTAAATGTCTTGAAAAACAGTTGTCGGAGTAGATCTAAAAATTGCTCTGACGTGTTACTACGTCGTCAACGCAAAGTTGTGATCTGTATAGGAATTACCGATACCAACAGCACAAAGTATCGGCAGTATGCCAAATGCAAACTACCACCTATCTGTAATATCCTTGTAATGACGTGGCACTATTTTTGGCACGAAAACACAAAAAAAAAAAAAAAAAAAAAAAAAAAAAAAAAAAAAAAAAAAAAAAAAAAAAAAAAAAAAAAACAAAAAAAAAAAAAAAAAAAAAAAAAAAAAAAAAAAAAAAAAAAAAAAAGAAAAGAAAAAATGGCAGGAGACCCCAAAAGTCACGTGACGGCTTTGGTTATATCTGGCTGCACTTAAATCTCGGCTTTATTACGATGGACTGAAGAACGGTACTTAAAAGAATAGTAAACGCGGTTCAAATTTCTATTTTTTGCACATTAAATTTCAGCAAGTAACAGGCTGTCACGAAGTCTCGCTATAATAAGCTGGGACCAGTAAAGTCTAGTTCAATGAGCTGAATAGTTATCTCAATTTTATTGCTTCAATTTAAATAAAGTCTACTTCAAAAACTTTTTGTTTACCAAACGAGCAAAGTGTTTTAAAAAAATATGTTTAAAATCATATAATTCTTCATGGATTATTAAGTATTCAATTTCATTTTTGTGGTAACTAATAGTTTAATCTGATAAATCCCATTTGATATAATACTGGGAATCTCCGCAATAATATGGAGTTCATTTGGATTACTTCAAAAGGTGAATATCATATCGATGTTACAATCTTAAGTTAAATGTAGTCTAAAGTATTCTATCGATGAGTAAATAAAGTTACTTTAAACAATATTGAAAATTTAAATTAAAGCCTTAGCTTCTAAAACGTTTTTGCGTGTAATCCGTTAATGAGTTATGGAACTGGAATTTTCCAGTTAAATCAAAGCAAGATAATTCTCCGTTCTTGTCACATCCAGCTGAAGTTTGAAGATAAAATCTTTCTCTTTGGGGTAATTTGGCTAAGACGCAGTCATTAGTTGTGTAAAGGCTGTACACCTTGCTAACTATTTGCCAATATAAATCTATTTATAACTTAATTTAGATGTCTTGTGTTCAAATTGTTTTAGTTGAAAAATGTGGACTTTATTAAAATATCGATTTATTTATGTGCTTAAAATGTATAGGTACAATGAAATTTTAAAAAAAAATCCATTTGTTTGTGTCAATAAAAGAATCTTATCTTATTCGATTTATGTCCAAGCTTTTATTTTCGTTAATTCGTACCAAACTGACGGATGTGAAATCATGCTTAGAAAGTACAAAGTAGGTATTAATTTTGAAATAATTTGTGTGGTTTAAATTTCAACACACACCGTATGTGCCTTCACGTTATCAAGATCATATGATACACCTTGGTTGGGAGTGACGATAATTGTGTCGTTTATTAGGGCTAGGGATAGGCCAATGAAAAGATGCACCCGGGGCGGGGGGCGGGAAGTGGCGCCCCCGCTTCATCAATCAAAATAAATTTGATATATGCATAAACTTTTAAGACAAGAAAATGTGGGGAGAATGCAGTGTTTTTTTCAGCAATTTTCCCCCGGGTGGGCAATTCAGATTTTCGGGGGGGGGGGGGGCCTTTAGGTTTTTTATTTTTCGGGGGGGGGGCAGTGCCAGCAGTTCCAGTTGATTTATTGTTGGACATATTTTTGCTTGGGGGGTGGCACTTGGCTTTCTCCGGGTGGGGGGGCAGTGCCCCCCGGAGATATAGCTGAAAGAAACCCTGGGGGAATGGGTGTGTGTTACAAGGATCAAGTGAGCTTAAAGCTCCCGATCTTATGTCGATGAGAGGTATGGGGAAGGAGTGATCAGTTTATCTTTGTCAAGGCACCTGTAGCATTACTTGCCGTAGCTTAACCCTTATATTATTTACGTTTTATTTATGCTTTGAAACAACGATCTGGTAATGTGTTTTTCCTAGATGTCACCTAATTCAATGAGAGGGATCTCTCTTATACACCCTAAATAACAACAACAAACTGCTGAAGCTTTGCGTCAGCTCCTACTTTTAAGCTCTAGGGACAACATTGTTTTTAGTTCCATCAACAAATAAATTTCATTGATATAATCTTTTTGAAGTTTTCTTTGATTTAGCTACGGAAATTTAAACAATGTCATAATTGACACCGATAAATAAACAATATTTTTGTTTGTTTTAAAGACGAGTCTTGAATGTAAAATTTACATTTTGTTTTATCTGCAGATCCTACACATCAAATGTTGTGTAAAGACAGCAGAAATAAAACAAAAATAATAAAAAATTAAAATCTAATAATAATACCAACAATATAAAGCACAAAAGGTATTTATTAAACGCTATTTAAAAACAGCATTGAAGAGAAACGGAAACGGTGAATTCCCTAAAGCCAAACATGGAAACTCAAACTCAAGCCAGAGCAACAGGGAGTTCTAACGACCTGCTTAGAATGCGAGCTGACATGCAAGATCAGGCTAACGAAAGAGATTTTGAGGCTGGGCCAACAGCGAGGCGAACAGTTTGCAATACAAGTGATGTCCCAGAGGGAAATCATCCTCACAGTGTTGATGGGAAAGAGTGGCACTGTTTCAGAGATGAAACAAACCGCCTTCTTAGTTTCGCCAAGTTTCCAAGGACAGCTGCCAAATCTGCCACGCTCCTGGCGAACCACGGATTCGTGTACACGGGGGTCGGTGACGCGACGGATGACGCGACCACTTGTTACTTTTGCGGTGCGCGCAAGAAAAAATGGCAAGCTTCGGACGTCGTTTCGAGCATCCACCATCCATCTTGTCCAATGGTGACAGAAACACACTGCGCCAATGTTCCCATTTCAACGAACCGCGCTGGTGAAGAACTCCAGGTCCAAGGAGGTAGTATGCACTGCGTTGAAAAAACAGAGATACAAAGGCCAGACCAGGCAGATGTAGATGTTAATATACACTTGAGCGAGGAATCTGCTTCAGTCGGAGGATGCGATCAAACCCCATCCAGCATCAAACAAAATGAAAGACCCTGCGCTATGTTTTCAAACTTGACAAAGTCCAAGTCACATCTTCCGGAAGAAACAAAGGTGGCGACAGTTTTCAGTCACCAGAAAAGTTTTTTTCCAGAGAGGAAACACCCTTCAAAACAAAACACATCAAACATTAAACATGAAAATGATAAGCCTCCATGTAATAAGGAAAACACATTTATTTTGGAAAGCCCAAAGAGCCCAGAATATGTTTCCGAAGACAGCCGATTGCGGACCTTCACAACTTGGCCGAGCGAGCATCATTTGAAACCACGTGATCTTTCAGATGCTGGTTTTTATTACGAAAGTAAGTCAATAGTTTGCTTTTTTTTTTTTTTTTAAATAATGCTTGAATATCTTTTAAAAAGTAAAAGTTAATATTTCATTTAATTTTATAAAAAAAAAAAAGATTTATGAAATAAAATTATTGCCGACAAATTTTAAAGGGTTAAAGTTGAAGAGTGTGTGTCAGTGTGTTTTTGTGTGTAGATATTGATATGGGCTGGAAAAAAAATAAGATAAAATAAGTTGAATTTTCAGCTAACTTTCTCATCTCCATCATGTGATACTCATATTCAACGTAGACTTAATTTTCATTGCAAGGACTTTTTTTCCGCGATTCAATGGGGCACGACAGCTTGTTATAAAAAAATTTCGCGGAGAAATGAGCCATCGAGAAGTTTAGCGGTCGTAGCTCTGTCCTGCGAAAGTGGGAGCGTCTCCGAGGAAACTTCGGAGGAGTCCACATGGGGTTTGCCTCTTCTGGCGTGGGAGGCTAGTATGACCGACCGAAAGACTCCATGGGCGTTGGGCTATAAAAGATTGAATCTCATTCCATTAGATGGTGTAACATTATTAGCTGTAGTAGCGATGATTTTCATTGGTCGAGGCCGTTGTTTGGTTACATAAATATGGATTGGATGATGAATCGTGTATATCAAGTAGGAATTAAAACCCCCGGATGTTAAAAAAAAGGTGGATGGTGTCGACGTGCAATCTACTCTGTTTTACACAAAACAGTTTAAAAAATAAAATAAAATGGACGTACCCCATAAAATAAGTTGTCAATGAAAGATGTTCGAGTGAACCAATTACTACTTCAGAAATATTGATGACTTTTTTTATATTAACTTTTGTGGATTCTTTCCTGGTTGTCCTATTTTCACCTTGAAATTTGTTTGTAAAAGACGGTATGTTAGACCGTTTAGAATTATGATGACGAAAGACGAAAAAGTTATGATGCTAGTATTGTTAGTGTGGCACTAAGTCTCACACATTCAATACAATACCTCTGCCTATTTGCTTCTGTCTCTTGGCGCGGCTATGTCATTGACACTGGCAAACGTTATGTTTTATAGATACAAGGGACCTAGTCAGATGTTTTCACTGTGGAGGTCGCCTGCAAAACTGGAAGGACACCAGTGACATCCGGGTGGAGCATGCAAGATGGTTTCCGAATTGTGGCCTCGTCCGTCAACAACTGGGTCAAAACTTTGTTGATGCTGTGAATGAACTCGAGAGGACCAATCAGCAGGTCTCTGTTGCTCCTTACGTTACTGGAGCGCTACTATTTATTATTTTTTTTTATTTTTTATTTTTAACTTTAAAAAGTTTGATTCATTGATAAGAGAGTACCGATTTAATTGCATGATCCGAAACAAAAAGGTAGAATTTATCTGGGTTACGCATTTCCCATTTCTTTAAAAAAAAGAAAGAGGTGAACGTCCTCATCTAATTAAGTACAATAATTTCATTGAAGGAATCGTCACACATTTCTATATCTTCATTCATTACAATTATATTAATATGAAGAGTTAAATGTATATCTGTTCAGTGTACCAAGCGTCTTCAAATTATAATGAATGAAGTTTTTAAAAAACACACTTTACGCCTAGCACTGTGCCGTAGTGGTTATCATTGTATTTCTTAACACTTTAATCCACTTCATTGTTGTTATTATCATAAACCTATATCTAGTTAAGCACAGATGATTGAAATAGCTACTTATAAAATGCATCAGCATCTCATAAAACCCAGGGCATTTGGACGGTATGACTTTTCTGCAGCAATTTTACAAACAACAAACAACCAAATAATTTTTAGAAAATATTCTCCTAAAATTGTAATTCCTTGCAAACAACCTACAGGAGCTGGGGATTCCACGCGCTGCTACCACTGCGGCGGCGCACTAAGAAACTGGGGCCATTCGCACAACGTCTTTGTCCTGCACGCCAAGTGGTTCCCAAACTGCAGTCACATGCGTCTCCTCATGGGCCAGAGTTTCGTGGACACGGTGCAGGAATGGAGGCGAGCCGGGGAGGTACACAGATCCGCACAATCACAATCGTGTCTTCATGCTTTCATCACAACCATCTTCATTATCACCCCTGCAAGCGTAGTAGTGTATTAACTTTCATCACCGTCCTCATCATTATCACCATTCCAAGCGTAATTGTGTCTTTACTTTCATCACACTCATCAAAGTCACCATTATCATCACCACCATCATCATCATGCCCAGCATTACCATTGTAAGCGTAATACCGAACATCATCCTACTGCGACATGTACAAAATACCTGCCTCTTTACCTCAATTTTAATTTTTTTTTGTTCCTTTTCCTGGTGACATCATGCGACATTATGCGACATTATGCGACATTGTGTGACATTATGCGACGTTATGCGACATTATGCGACATTATGCGACACTCTGCGACATTATGCGACATTGTGTGACATTATGCGACATTATGCGACATTATGCGACATTATGCGACATTATGTTTAACGGCTAGAAACGTTCATGTAATATAAATTTAATGTTGAGTAGAATTCCTGAAAACATGTTTAATCTCCATGCCTAAAACAACAATAGACACATCAGTAGGCTAAAGTTGAAGGTCAAACTTCATCTGCGATCGTTAAAACTGGACAAACGCCATGAGAGAAATATATACACGCCCAGAACCGATAGACTTGGAAAAATTAAGGCTTGGGGTGGGGGGGGGATGGCTGAATTTATTTGGGGGGAATTACGAAATTACAGTAAACCGCAACTTTGAAGTTGAAGTATTTAGGTTTAATTATTTCATGTTAAACCTATATGTATGTACCATTGCCGTAGCTAGGTTTAGTGCCGCCCGCGGGCAGTGGTCGAAGCTTTTGTGTCCCCCCACACCCCTTTTCCACGAAAAAAGCCTCCGCAGTTGGCACAAAAAAAAATAAAAAATGCCGTTCGGTCTTATAAAGAAAATAGTTCCACCTGGGGCGGATCGCCCCCCTCACTCACGCACCCCTTTTTCGTACGCCACTTGTGTGTACGATTCGTATCTCAAATCTCAGCGTGTTGGATCTTTTAATGCGAGAGTGGTAGACGTGCATTGTTTGCAGACAAATTGTTATTACGTTTACTTTCTGGCCATTCTGTAAGCATTTGCTTTATTTATAGATCACTATTCTCAATCATAGGGCGGCTTGGCAAAGAGCGACCACAGGGTCTAACACCGTTATTATTATTTTTAAAAATATATATATTTTGATGCCATGGATGATGTCTTAGCTTAATATGGACAAAAAAATCAAAACGACTAGAATTTGATTAAAAATTTAACATTCTACACAAAAACGTAATGAAGAACTCTAATCTCATAAATATGAATTCTGGTTTCTCAACGATGAATAAGACATTTACACAAAAAAAGTAATATTGTTATTGTTTGGGGATGTTTTTCTCCTCCATTGACAGAACTCACTGGCTTCTCTGTATTCTAAGCTGAGGCCGAAAGAAATTGAAACCATCACAGGTACGACAATTCTGTTCATTTGATTATTTTTTTTTCTTAAATTTCAATTATTTTTACTTAGGTTTAGCCGTTACAGTGAACATAGTTGTTCAATCAAATAACTGTGTCACAATATACGTATACAAACAGTATATATTTCAAATAGAAATAATGGAGCTGTAAAGTTTTTGTGTACTAAAATCATGTACGGTACAAAAGATCAATATAAGAATAGCTTCGGGGTCTATAAAAAATTGTTTAAGCACTTCCTAAAGTATTTTCACGACCTATACAACTTTAATATTCTAAAATAGCGAGTAAAAGACCTTTAAATCTAATGCAACACCTGTATAGCTAGCACAAGACCTTTTATAGCTAGGTCAAAACCTTTAGAGCTTGCACAAGACCTTTATAGCTAGTACAAGACCATTATATCTAGCACAAGATCTTTATAGCTAGTACATGACCTTTACAGCTAGTGCAAGTCATTTATATCTATTATAGGACCTTTAAAGCTAGTACAAGACCTTTATAGCTAGTACAAGACCTTATATCCATTACAACACCTTTAAAACTAGTACAACACCTTTTATAGCAAGTACAAGATCTTTTTAGCTAGTGCAAGACCTCTATGGCTAGTACAAGACCTTTATAGCTATTACAAGACCTTTATAGATAGTAAAAAGACCTTTATAGCTACTACAATACCTTTTATAGCTATTACAAGCCCTTCATTCATAGAGTAAGCAATAGGTGTTTTGAAGTGGTATCTACCGTCATTATGTCAAGAAAAAATACATTCCGCATTGAATGTGTCGTATAAATCTATCCTACGTGCAAGATGTAAGAGTTATACAATTGAAAGGTCGCGCCAGCAGATCATCAATCATTTATTGTAATCGATTTCATCAGTCACGCTTCAGTGACATTAGTGCAATGAAATTGCAAAAATAAATGTTAACATGGAATTATTAAAGGTTTACACCCGAAGGATAATGCTAAAATGTATGTTTGTAATGTTGTGTTAAAAAAAACATATCTTACTTATTCTTACATAATATATCAGATGTATGCCATTTTAAAGTAAGAACTTCACCACATATGTTGTTTACAGAGATTACGCCTTTCATTTTTTTATTATTTTTTTTATTTGTCAAAGCTGGTTTTCAGAAAAGAAAGATACCCACTGGAAAGGAACTACTTTGTAAGATGTGTGAGGGCAGTGACGTGGCTATCATGTTTATCTCCTGCGGGCATCTAGCTACGTGTGCCCTGTGCGGGCCCGGAGTGGAGAAGTGTCCTGTGTGTCAGATACAAGTAACAGGAAGGGTCCGAGCCAACTTTTAATTCAGTGCGGAGGTCTCTCGTCTTACTGACAAGTTTTATCGTATGATTGAATTCCGGTGATGATGAGTAATTGTTTATGCATTAAAAAATGTAAATATGTATCAATATGAAATTTAAATCTTCCATTTCTAACTCATTATTATTTATTTTTTTCTCTCTGAGAGCCAAGAGATTATGTTGGTGCTAGTACAATCCACTGTGATCCAAATTAAAATGACACTGAAATGAAAGGATGATGCTGCATGCTGTATATAACTGATGATGATAGTGAGATTCAGAGAGACAAACCCAAACTAAAAAAAAACATGTATGCAAGTAGGAATCAGCTCATAGCCCATAAGATAACAATGACTGGTTTCATTGACAGGTAATGGTCTTCTTTTTTCGAGGCACGTCTTATGTATTTATGTTCACTCGACCATTATCCTTGAAATATGTTCATTTAACCTTTAAAACACGTCTTGATGTATGTATGTATGTATGCATGTATGTATGTTTACCAACCAAAAAGCCTTAAGCTGTGTTCTTTTTACCATACGAAGAAAAAACGATACTGGCCATAGTTTTATAAATGATGAATAAATGGTTAAAATTAAAGGGGATACAAGCTGCTTCAAACATTCCAAAGTCATCTACCGGATAAGCATTTGCATGATTTTTTTCAATACAGATTATCGATTGCAAAACTATTTTTGTATCGAAATTTTTTGCATTTTATTTGAATAAAAATGGCATCGTATTTTACTTTAAAAAAAAGATTTGCATTCTTTTTTTTTTTTAATTTGTTTAAAAAAATAATAAAACAATCCACGTATTTCACAATATCTCAATTTAACTTTAGGAACACGAGCGTGGCAATCAAAGTTCGCCACGCTCAATTGTTTGTTTGGATACCCGTGCCTTTAGAGTTTGGATTAACCTGTTGGTCAAGGATACTGAGCATACACATGAACTCCAGCGCATTCATAACAGGACACATCCAGCACTTTTCTGTTACATTAGTTAGTTACTGTGGTTTCGGTTAGGCTGGTGAATGGATCATTCAAATTCGTTTTCTTTTATGACGATCGATTTATTAGTGGTCAGCTGGTACTGACCAAAGCTCAGGAAGTCATCATGCAGGGAAAAAAAAATATTGAACCAGGTTTTAATTACCATTTAAAAAAAAAAAAAATTTTAGCTCAAACCCTGTTGACCAGTACGGAATGTGAAGTTTGAGTTGCTTGCTTTAACTCCGTGGGTAGAGGGGAAAAAAAACCAAGGGTTAATAGGTACGCGTGTGTTGAGTCAAGAATAAACCCTGTGATGTCCGTGATGTCTTTTTTTCTACGTCTCGATGAGGTAAAATTGAACGCACAGCCTACCCAGAAGAGGAGGATTGAATTCAAGTTTTGAGGCTCGTCGGGTTAATCCATTTTTTTAAAAAAAAGCCTGTTGTGGCTATCTAGAAAAAGAGCATCATGATAAAATGGACACCGTACCGATATTTTGATGTTAATGTTATTATTATTTTTGTTGTTGTTGTTGTTCGTTCTAAAGTTGAAAAAAAAAAATCTGAAATTACAAATTCCTATAAACACCGAACCAATTTTACTTAGTTTATACGCTAACATCTTATTAAAGATGTCATACAAGATTTGCTGGTGAATAATAGATGATATCCAACGAAAGAAGCGAAAGAAGCGAACACTCAAATGAACTTGAAACAATGCTTGCCCCCTATATATCAAGAATAAAACACAATATATTCTTTCAGGTGTCAGTTTGCCTTTTGTGACCAAGCGCGTAAAGCAGAGATTATTTAAGCCTGGACTAGCATCCAAATACACACAAGTACTATCGGTTAAAGCTTATATGACCTCCCCCCCCCCCACCGCTCACACCCCTGTCCGCGCACACAAAGCAATGGGATAAATAGGCATTAAAAAAAAAACAGTCTTCACTTTTATAACCATTTATTAAAAAATCAGTTTGCCGTTTGTGACAAAGCGCGTAAAGCAGAGATTATTTAAGCCTGGACTAGCATCCAAATACACACAAGTACTATCGGTTAAAGCTTATATGACCCCCCCCCCCCCCACCGCTCACACCCCTGTCCGCGCACACAAAGCAATGGGATAAATAGGCATTAAAAAAAAAACAGTCTTCACTTTTATAACCATTTATTAAAAAAAACAACAACACATATTTATAAATTGCGATGTTACACCAATGAAAATTTTAAGCTAAAATGTGACCTATGAACTATGAAACGTCCCAAGATGGCTACATTAAAGAAAGAAAGAAAGAAAGAAAGAAAGAACAGATAGCAGGAAAAGTATGCGACAAAAAGATGGAACAGGTTTTCTCTGAGACGGTGGTTCTCAAATTTTGTTTTTGGCCTTCCTGTCTTGGAGCCATTTGATCTTCGGATCCGACCCCTTTCAGGAAAGACTGTTAGTGTACTTTGCAGGACACTGCAAGGAAGATTATACTGACACTTTAAAATAAAATTCATCAAATATAAATCGCATTCTGCTGTCCCCTTTCATCAGGAGGGGTGGGGGGGGGGGGGAGAAAAGTGTCACATGGAGGTATAGTTGACAGATTTCCGCAAGGTGAGGGTCCTGCTGAAGGTCCATGTCCCAGTGAGTCAAGTGGCCGGATCGCCTCAGTGTGTGAGGCCTGCTCGAGGTAAGGTGACGGATCGCCTCAAGGCTCGAGGCCTACGACAGGCTCATGTTGTGGATTTTTTAGGATGTCCTTAAAACAGAATAAAGTCAAATTGTTTAAATTAAATAAACTGTATTAACTTAATCCAGCGTTGCCGCTGTTATTTGATGTAGTTTTTGTTAAATGTATTTATTTTTTCGCAAGTAACTATAGATTCTAAACTATTTATGCATGAAGTGACTCGTGAAGTGAACTGAACATTATTTTTGTTCACTGTCCAGTTCAAAACTACTTAGCAAAACTTAAATCACTATGTTCAGACATTTCGAGCTCGTTTCTTTGACATAGAAAGATGATGGAATGCCTAAGGGAAACAACCTCAGCCACTCAAAAATCCTTTTTGTCCCCCTCTCTGTTACCTCACATCTCTTTGGAGGGCTCACACAAAGCATCATTATTCAAAATTTTACTGTTTATTCCTACCCGAGGACATTGTAACAAAATAAAATTTCCAGAATCATAATAGAGCCCTACGTTTGACAGGAAGTAAAATTACTAACACAACCTAATAAAGAATAACTAAAAATATATTAAAAAATTACTTTCTATCAAAGACTATTTTTAACGCACTGAATAGGAGAAAAACATTTTTTTAATTCATCATTTTTTGACACTATTTTATTTTCGAGTAATACATTTAAGAAATTTTAAAGTTTCTTCTTTTTTAAGTGCGTTTTTGATAGAAAGTCTTTTTTTTTTAAAGTTGTCTTTAATGTTTTTTAGTTTCCAAATTTTAGCATTAAAACTGTAATATTTAATCGTCAAAAGTAGTACTATTTTCTTTTTTAAACAACGAATGAATTGACTTAACTCTTTCCTTTGGCATAAAACTAAAAATTAGATCTGAGCTCCCCTAATAAACCTTGTCCGGTCTTTGACCCCAATGAAACAGACGCTGTCCACCATGATAATTGGAGGGAAAACTTCAACCCGCCTCCATTGAACCAGCCGTACCGGAGATCGTTCTACCCCCCTCCCTCCCAACCCACCCACACTTCTCCCACTGTTCATTGAACGCAGGATATACAATGAACCACCATCGACTGAGCGATAGAGTCACATGTGTCCAAAAAAATTTGTAAAAAATGAAGTTTTGCGAGTAGAAGAAGTCTTTAATAAAACAAAAACTGAAGAGCTTGCCATGTCTCACTAAACATTTTCTCACATAATAGGGTAAACCCACTTTGAGGCGAAATGAAAATAGACCATTACGTGTTAGAACGTGGTTCAGTGCCAGAGCCAGGCCAGGGTGTTTAAAATAGCTTTCAAAAAAAAAAATTATAATTATATATATAGCACTTACGTGGCTCTGTGTGTTTCCGAAAATGATCAGTATTATGGGAAACGGAGTGGCTATTCGGACCAGGGTCCGAGAAGTGAGAGGTTGAGATTAAAATTTAATTTAAAAAAATTGTTAGGTTGTTTAAGACAAATCTTGGAATCAAATGAAATATAATTAAATGGACTATATGTTTGTAAACTTACTTCTTCAGTTTAACTAAAATAAACTACCACAAATGACATCCGAATAGCATTGGTTTAATGGGACCCGGGTGCGAATGGCGGCGCTGCGTGTCCGGGTCCATTTTGACTAAATGCCATTGGGATGTCATTTGTTTTAATTTATTTTAGTTAAACTGAAGAAGTAAGTTTACAAAAATATAGTCCATTCAATTATCTTTCATTTGATACCAAATTTTGTCTGAGAAACCCTACAATAATTTTTAAATATTTTTTTAATAATCCAATTCTCTCACTTCTCTGACCCGGGTCCGAATAGCAGCTGTATATAATTTTACGGATTTTCCCACTATTATCTTTAAGAAAAAGATGGCTGTATCACTGTATCCAACTTTGGGATGTATAAACCTAAATACTTGTTGCAGTTCACAACATTTTGCGGAAACAGTAGTTCAAATGATATATATGGCACAGCAAGGTACGTTGAAATTTCGTTTCTGATTTACTTTTTTAGAATTTATTTGTCTGTACAGTCACACCTAAACATTCTAGCAGTGTAAGAAACATCAAAGTTACTTTGAGAAGTTATAATACTAAAATGTGTCAAATCTGAATTTTAAAATACATATTTCTAGTATTTCTACACGATTCGCAAAGAAACTGGTCTAGCTTTCTTTATTTCTTTTTTTTTCCTTTTTTTTTTTGAACACTCATTAAAGAAGAATTCAAGTAAGCATCCTGTATAAAGATACAATTCAAATTTTATTGAAGAGAAATGATTGTAAGCGACATATTTTAGAGTTTCCTTTGCACTTCTTTTAACAACACCTCCACGTATTTTTATGTTGTTTTTTTTTTTTTTTTGTTCTTAAAAAAAAAAAAAAATTATTTGGATAAATCGTGCGTTAAATAATTACAACAAATCACCCGGAGAATATGTGAAGCAGGTTAAATAAAAGTGATGTCATTTTTAGAGTCAGTTAAAACCACAAAAGGGATGTTATCAATAGAAATGCACTGATCGAATTAAATTTTCACAAAATCTGCGATAAAAGAAGCTATTAAAATTTTATTCACTTTTCGTTTGATCAACAGCGTATTCCAGTCATACCATCATTAAATTATTAAAATACATTATAAAATATAAAAATTACATTAAATAAATCAATCAATATATATATATATATATATATATATATATATATATATATATATATATATATATATATATATAAACATTGTTGTGGTATAAATAATATTTCCTATACAGGACCGAACATTTAAATGTATAAATATGTATATAATGCTGTGATGGCACAAAGATCATGTGTTCTTGAATGTTAATTATAATTAGACGTTGTATGTCTGCCTCACAATATTTTTTTCTTTTCTTGTTTTTTTTTAAATTTCTTAGAACATGGAATGTTCTGACAGCTCCGACGATGATTCCAGACTCCCTAATGGCCATACTTTAAACTTTGGAGGCGGCGCCGCAACATACCAACAGGCAACTCTTGCGAATCGAGATGCTCTTGGTAGTATGATAAGTTGATAACGCATGTTTAAAAAAAAATTATTGAATGATTTCATCTTGTATATATGTAAGTGAGTGGTGACGTGAATGTGTGAGTAAGGGATGACGAGTAGGAGTTGTTGTAAATGTAATCACCCCCCCCCCCCCGTGCGTGAAATTGTGTCGGTGTGTAAGAAAATGTGTATAGTGCATGATGCTCGTCAAAAACAGTTGCACTGGAAAGATCCTGAACATCAAATGGCCAATCACCATCAACAACAAAGACTTACTGGAAAGGACATACCCGGAGCCTATTACTGAAAACATAAAGAAAAGATGGAGTTGGGTAGGGCACACTCTCTGCACATACACAAGTAACATCATCAGGCTATAGCTAACATGGAATCCACAGGGAAGAAGAAAGAGAGGAATCCCTAAGAATACGTGGAGACGCGAGCTAGAGTCAGACACTCAAAGTATAGGATACACATGGAAGCAACTGGAAAGGAAAGCACAGGATTGAGATGAAATGAAAATTCTTGTAGACGGCCTATTCCCCACACGGCATGTGCCCAAGATGGCCGATGCCCCAGATGGCCGATGCCCCAGATGGCCGATGCCCCAGATGGCCGATGCCCCAGATGGCCGATGCCCCAGATGGCCGATGCCCCAGATGGCCGATGCCCCAGACGGGTTGAAAGGCATACATAAGTAAGTAAGAGTCGAAATAAGAAAGCGAGTGACTGAAACTGGCATTATGAAGATGAGAAATCACTTTTCTGTAATTACACTATAGATTACACTATAGATTACACTATAGATTACACTATAGATTACACTATAGATTACACTATAGATTACATTATAGATTACACTATAGATTACACTATAGATTACACTATAGATTACACTATAGATTACACTATAGATTACACTATAGATTACACTATAGATTACACTATAGATTACACTATAGATTACACTATAGATTACACTATAGATTACACTATAGATTACACTATAGATTACACTATAGATTACACTATTATAATAAATAAATTTGCACAATTGTGTTTTACTAATTTTTTCATTGTTTCCAATCGATGAAAGTCATATAAAATATAAACAAGGCTATTTATTCTTTACGACAGTTTCGAATATTTCTTGATTTTAATTTTAATCATATTTTTCGCATTATACGTCTTAATCTTCATTTTAATAATTACACCTTCAAGAACCCCTTAAAAAAAGATTTTCTATAAGTCCTTAATATTAATTTTTAAAATTATTATAGTTTATATTAATATTCTAATGTCCCATTTGCTTGTACACCGCAGATTTATTTCACCAACTATGTCAGAAAAACACAAGAAAATGTTATGCAACAAACGCACTTGCGATACATTTAAAAAAAAATTATCTCATTTAGCGCAGTTGTCGGGAATTTTATTTCGTTTAATAAGTGTCATCATTTGTCCTTTATCTTTCCCTTGAAAAACAGGGAAAACTGATTTTCGGGGGTAGAAGAGTGGGGCTGAAATTTCGTTAGAATGTGTTGTCAAGTTTCAGTTAGATGTGTTGACGGGAAGCGAATTTACAAGGTATTTAAAAATTAAATAAGTTTAAATTCAAATTTCAGGCATGGTCTCAGGAACATCAGTTGACAGCGCTGCCCCGTTGGTCTCAAGAACACCAGTTGACAGTGCTGCCCCGTTGGTCTCAAGAACATCAGTTGAGAGTGCTGCCCCACTCACTGGTCCCAGTGCTATGTTCGAGGGCGCGGTAGTCGCAGCGCAGTCATTTGATTGGTCGAGCGACTCGAAACGGCGGGAGACTTTCAGAGCATGGCAGATCAGCGACACGGAGAAAGAAAAATTCGTCCGTGCTGGATTTTATTACACAGGTAGGACTGCATCAAAATAAGTTTTAGTCAATGCTAAGAGCAAAACCTGAGCGTGTAGCGTGTTTCTGGGCCGGCGCTAGGATGGTGCGGGGCCTTGGGCAAATTGAATTTTGCAGGGCCGTTGACGTTATATATTCCGCCGATAGGATATTAAGACACGTTAAAGTCGTACTGGGGCCTTGCTGGTCATAATGGGACGCGTCATAACGGATATTTGTTCACTCGCTTAGTTTCCGAATATTGTGTTGACTGGATTAGGAACTGTGCAACCGGGCAAACAAGACCCTGGGGTTCCTAAGGCGCAATCTGAAGATCGGCAACTCAAGTGTGAAAGAAAAAGCCTATAAAGCCTTTGTCCGACCTATTTTAGAGTATGCTTCTACAGTCTGGGACCCATTTACCCAGAAAAGCATAGACATGTTGGAGGCGGTCCAGCGACGGGCAGCACGCTTTGTCATGAACCGCTACAGAAGCACCTCGAGTGTTGGCAGCATGCTGGAAACACTGGGCTGGTCGACATTGGAAGAACGACGACGACTATCCAGGCTCACCATGTTGTACAAGATAACAAATGGACTGGTGCACTGCTCCGGAATCAAACAGAAACTCGTTAATCTTCCCCCCAGACTGCGACGAAGTCACGACAAACAGTTCCGGCTGGTAAAAACAAGAACGAAGTACAGAAGCTCCTCATTCCTGCCGAAGACAATAGGGGACTGGAACAAGCTTCCAAAAGCAACAGTTGAGGCGGCTACACTCGATACATTTGTGTCTATTGCCTCCTGTATTCCAACCCCCAGTTCATAACACCACTGCTGAGTCGCCCTTGCAACCAGTGAAGTATCCCATTGAAACCCATGGACAGTAACATCGCAAACCTCTCTGAAACATAGGAGCCAGAATGATCAATTCATTGATCGTGGGCCCTTAAAATAAAGAAGAAGAAGAAGAAGAATTGTTAGTAGGCTTAGGGAAATTATATATATACTAAGGCGACGCGAGGGGTCCTGCAAACGCGGGGCCTTGGGCGGGAGCCCACTTCGCCATCCCCTAACGCCGGCCCTGTGTGTTTGTTGTTGATATAGGGTGCGTTTGTTGTGAATGTGTTTTCGTTATTGGGAGATCTTCATTGGTTGTTATAAAAGTGTTTCTGATTATAAATTGGATGATAAATGAGCTAGTATATGTAATAAGAGTAATTAATATACAAGGATTAGCTGCAACTAATCACAGTGCATCCTTGAAAAAAGAGAGAGAAACAGAGATAGACAGGGTGAGAGAGATAGAGAGAGAGAGAGAGACAGAGCCAGGCTGTAAGTTTTGTTTACAGTGAGATATAATGACTATATTAGGACCATAAAATGACTATACATGTTGCAAGGCTTTATAAATGGTAAAATTGTCTTCAAGTCAATGTGTTACAGGGACAAAAGTGATAGGCGATATCAATGTTTCCCAACGTGGGACGCGCAGCACGCAATGCTGGGATTTGGGGGGGGGGGAATTTATATTCGGAAATAGGCCATATGTGTACCTTCTAAAATTTTGGAAAAAAAAAAGGGAAGTGGGGGCAATGTAAAAAAAAACGCACACACTTTAAAATATAAAAATTTAAAATCTGTTATTGTCAGTCATTTATTTGCAATAAATGGTAATATTGGTTTCAAGTCAAGGGGTTACAGGGAAAAAAGGGAAAGGCGATATAAAGGTTTCCCAACGGGGGGCGGGCAGCACGCATTGCGGGGATTTGGGGGGGGGGGAATTTATATTCGGAAATAGGCCATATGTGTACCTTCTAAAATTTTGGAAAAAAAAAAGGGAAGTGGGGGCAATGTAAAAAAAAAACGCACACACTTTAAAATATAAAAATTTAAAATCTGTTATTGTCAGTCATTTATTTGCAATGCCACTTTGTTCCTGTGACAGGGGCCGGGGACCGAGTCAAGTGCTTCAAATGCTCGGGTGAGTTGGAGCACTGGAAACCAGGAGACGACCCGATCAAAGAGCATGGGGAAAAGTTTCCCAACTGCACCCTGTATCGAGAGGAGACAAGCGCACGACGCCCGAGCGTCATAGCGACCAACTGCACCGGGTTTAACTCCGGACGCCACTGAAGTCATTCCAGATACAACGTGTGACGTCAAGAGAAAAACAGATACATGATTCGCTGTTCCCGTTTTTTAATAGTGCCAACCGTAATGGAATATTAGACATTGCAGTTACTGGTATATTATTGTCTGCGATTAATACACCGGATAGAATTTTATTAGGAAAAAAATATAGAGATTTGGTACGTTGACTCTAATCTGCATAAATCAAATTCACAATTTCACACAGTCGCAATTATCTACACCTTTTTTGGGGTTTCTAATTGTTCTTCCACCAATTTCCTTTCTGTTCTTCTGCTCTTTCTTTTCATCAGGCCATTGTGTCTGTTCTTATTCTTGTCTTTTCTTTCATTTTTTAGGTCTAGATAGGATATATTTTTATAAAATTTACATTATAATAATATTAATTTAGTTATTGATTGGCTAACTTTCCTAGTTGCCATAAATGAGAGTAAAAGATAATTTAAATGAGAGGTATAAAATATTATAAATGAGGGGTATAAGATATTGCAAATGGGGTGTATAAGATACTATAAACCGGAGGTGAACGATAATATAAATGAGAGTATAATAAGCTACATAAAAGATGCAAAAGATAATATCAATAAAAGGTAGAAGATACTTTCAATGAGAGAAATAAGATAACATAAATGAGAGGTATATCATATTATATTGCATCCTTCCATGTTCGCGAGACGATTGAATATCTATATACATTTCAACGAATGGCTCTCTAGGCAAACCTTGGAATGGAAATCTCGGCTGCATTTCTCGCAGGAGAATATTGACTCCTGGTTATAGATTAGGCATTCCGTATTATTCTTATTGTTGCAAGAGGTTCGTTTCACGCATATTCTGCCTTTTTGACTCCTTCTTACACAGTTGTTCGCCAGCTGGAATGTTTTTCAGCTATGATCTCTCAATCGTTTATTTCATTGTTGGCTTCCCTCATGCGCCTTTTGCAAACATTCATAAATGTCAGGCGTGGCCATCCAAAAGGTCTTGTCCTTTCTGCCACCTCTCCATACAGCAGTTTCTTCCAAATACGGCCTTCCTCCATTCTCCTTGCATGGCCTAACCAGCGAAGCCGCCTCTGGCTAAGAGCGGAGAATATGCTACACATTATTGCATGTTCCAAGATCTCAGTGATTAAGATACTATAAACGGGAGATATAATATACTATAAATAAAAGGTATGGGATATTGCCAATGTGTTAGGATTGTATGAGTCTGTTTTGTGGGACGGCCCATTTGCTATAAATGAGAATGGAGAGTTACTGCGCCTGAATGTTAATCGGACTATAAGCATAAGGATACTATAAAGAGAAGGGATACTCAATGGGGCAGTAGTGGGCTGGTGGTCAGTAGTGCAAAGGGTGGAGGGAAGCCAATTTCAGTCAGACGCTGAATGTATCAGTGCCACTGATAGTTTGTGCTAGCAGTGTTGCCGGAGAACCCGTTAGTATATTTGGTTCTTTGGCTAACTTTGTTAGTGGAAACCACCTTTACTAATGAATGAATGTGTGTTATATGAAAAGTTTTAAGTGTTATTGAATAAAAAAAGTGATTTATAATTGTAAGGACTTTGTGTTAAATGGTATTATTGTGTTCCTGTCAAGAGTCATACCCTAGACAACCACACAAAGACACGCAATTTAATTTTTGACACATACTAAATACGAGAGGTATAAGATATTATAAATGAAGGTATCGGATAATATAAATGGGATGTATTAAGATACTATAAATGAGATGTGTAATAGAATATAAATTAGTGTTACAAAATAATTTAATGAGATGTAAAAGATTCTATAATTTAGGCATTTTTTATATAGCGCTTACTTAAAGCTCTAAGCGCTTTACAATTATTAAAAACATGTAAATTAAGTAAAATAAAAATGAGACACTAGGATAGTAACTACTATACTATAGCAACAATTAAAATGGCTATAAAACGAGGACACTTTGGCACGTTTTGGCCTATACCACAGGATCAACCCGCGACAGAAAATGAGGCAGGGCAAGGGGGGTGCATCACAGGTCATAGGCGGACCTAAACAAATGGGTTTTAAGGGACTTTTTAAAAGTGGACGAGGTTTCACAATGACGGATATGGAAGGGGAGCTGGTTCCAGAACGTGGGCCCATTTGCATTATATTATATACATTATCTTATAAACAATAGTGGTTTAAGTTAATGTAAATGAGAGAGACAATATACTATAAGTGAAAAGCAGAAGATAATATTAATAAGAGGTAAAATGTATTATAAATGAGACTATTAAGATACTATAAATGAGATTGTATGAGATACTATAAGAGGTAAAAGATAATATAAAATAAAGGTATTAAAGATATTGTTAATGATTAGTATAATTTAATATAAATGACACGATTAATATTATATAAATGAGCGCTTTAAGATAATATAAATGAGATTGTATAAGATACTGTAAATGCGAAGCATAAAATAATATGATTGAGAGGTATAAGATAAGATAATATAAAAAGAGAGGTACAAGATTTTATAAATGGTAGGCATAAAAGACTATGAGTGGTATAAGATAAGATAATATATAAAGAGAGGTACAAGATTTTATAAATGGTAGGCATAAAAGACTATGAGTGGTATAAGATAAGATAATATAAAAAGAGAGGTACAAGATTTTATAAATGGTAGGCATTCAAGACTATGAGAGGTATAAGATAAGATAATATAAAAAGAGAGGTACAAGATTTTATAAATGGTAGGCATAAAAGACTATGAGTGGAATAAGATAAAATAATATATAAAGAGAGGTACAAGATTGTATAAATGGTAGGCATAAAAGACTATGAGTGGTATAAGATAAGATAATATAAAAAGAGAGGTACAAGATTTTATTAAATGGTAGGCATAAAAGACTATGAGAGGTATAAGATAAGATAATATAAAAAGAGAGGTACAAGATTGTATAAATGGTAGGCATACAAGACTATGAGTGGTATAAGATAAGATAATCTAAAAAGAGAGGTACAAGATTGTATAAATGTTAGGCATACAAGACTGTGAGTGGTATAAGATAAGATAATATAAAAAGAGAGGTACACGATTGTATAAATGGTAGGCATACAAGACTATGAGAGGTATAAGATAAGATAATATAAAAAGAGAGGTACAAGATTGTATAAATGGTAGGCATAAAAGACTATGAGAGGTATAAGATAAGATAATATAAAAAGAGAGGTACACGATTGTATAAATGGTAGGCATAAAAGACTATGAGTGGTATAAGCTACTATAAATAAAACTTATTTTATAATATAAATAAGAGATAGTGATTCGAACAAAGGTGGTGCTTATGTTTATAGTGAAGTGTTTACTTAGCCACAGCTGCTTCTGGCCTCGTAGAATTTAAAAGTCTCTTGATCTTATCAAGTGTGTGTCATCAAGATTTTTTTTTTTAATTTTCAATTTGGAGCTTTTAATTTTTTGGGTTCCAGCTAACTGTATTCGGAGCCTTGCATCTGTTCCGTCCAAAGACTCTGTCCTTCTAACAACACTATTATCCTACTTACTTCTATCTTTAAAAAAACAAAAATCTAAGGGAAATTATTCAGCTAAGATGTGAAAGATTGCAAGATGCGCGTGTACGAATTATCCTGGGTAAATTAGAATTACTTTTACTTAAATATATTTTCGATACATTTTTTTGCTTAAAATAACATTGCGTCTTAAACACCCCACCCGATTAATTCAGTATCCGTGTTTTGACCCACTATTTGATTACATTTTTTAAATCATTAAAGGTTCGATCCCAATCATACCCCTACCCCCCCCCGACCACGTTAAAAATTCTTGCTTCTTCATAACATGTTTTCTTTTCTGTTACTGGATCAACAAGTCATGATGTAAACGATGGTTAGCTTGAAAATCGCATATGCTTAAAAGCATAAATAATTAATCTTTTTTTTTTTTTTATGGCAATGACGTTCTTACAAATATGAAATAATTACTTAATGTCTATGGAGTTTTTAAATCCTACAGTTAAATCATCCAAAGGTTATTTGAGGAAAGTTTAACTTAATTTTTTCTACTCTGAACCAATTAACGATAAAAATTCCTTGCCTTCATTTCCTTTTTGTTGTTTGTTAATAAATACTTGCATTGAGAGCAATACCTTAGTTCTCAAGTGTACGCTGTTGCATACATTTTAAAAAAAATAAACAATGAATTAATCCCCACCTTCTCCACTTTCAGCCTTTTAAAATTAACATTTTTTTTTTTTAGTATGGTTACTGTAAAAACTTTGTCAAATTTGTGCAAACGCTCCTCTACTTCTATACAGACCTATTGATACGAGTCCTCCGACTTGCAATATTAGCCACACAAACTCAAAATAAATAACAAAATACATTTTGTTTGCTTTTGAATTCAACACAGAATTATTAGGCTCTAATCAAATGACATAATACAAATCTATACACTTAAGCTATATGCTATCATTAGTATAAAAAAAAAACTAACATCAATATAATCTACATTTTTGGCTGCTTATACCCCGTATATATTATTACTGAAGAAAATGCACAGGAAGGGATAAAATAGAAAGGACATCTCAGTTCTCTTCAACTTTAAAAATACAAAAAAAAAAAAGGAAGTTCGCGGTAACAAATTCTATATGTGGATGTGGTTTATGCCGCATGGAGTAAATAGAAAATTTGTAAAAACAAAAAACAACCACAAAAAAAAAAAAAAAAAAGAAGTTCGAGGAAAAAAATTCTATATGAGGAGGTGGTTTAAGCCACAAGGAGAAAAAAGAAAATTTGTAAAAAAAAAAAAAAACCACAAAAAAAAAAAAAAAGTACCCACATTTTAGTTCCCATTTAATATAATAGATTGTCTGAGATGCCGTATAAAAGACCAAAAAAAAAAATAAAAAAAAAAAAACGACAACAAATGTTACTAAGATCGTATGAGATGCCAAAACGATAGTAAAAAAGAACAAAAAAAAAAAAAAAAAAAAAAAAACGACAACAAATGTTACTAAGATCGTATGAGATGCCAAAACGATAGATTTAAAAAAAAAATTCCCTCGATTTTAAGATCGCACCAGTTTGCTCGAATCGGGAAAATTGAGTTGAACGTAAGCCTGCAGCTCAGAAACCCAGAGTTGAACCACTCGGAAATTATTTCTTCTATCAAAGCGATAATGTGATGCCGAGTTTGTACAAAACAAAACAAAAAACTTAAGCAAAAAACAAGTCTTAAGCAAAGTCGTTGACATAAATTCAAACTACGTATCATCTGTGAGTATAAGGTCGATTGGCGGATCCAGTGTTCTAAAATAAAACTGTTTAGGCACAAACATACTAACCGAACTTCTCTCTGTCTATTCCAACCTTCGACAGCTTCGCTCCTCCGCAGACCGCGCGTATTCTTTCTGTCCCAAAGACTTGCACAAAAACATACGGTGAACGAGCGCTCTCTTTCTGTGCGCCCAAACAATGGAATTCTCTTCCATTACACATCCGCAATATTACACCGACCATCGCAGCCTTCAAATCTGCATTCAAGACACATTTTTTAAAACTCTACTATCCTGACGGATTCCCACCTCTGACCGAAAAACGATGCTGCTGGGTGTCGTCCATGGCGTGACATGTAAATAGTTTTAAATATACATTTTTTTTTAAATTTAATTAATGTATGTTCATAATTTTTAAAAATTTTTTGTATTATGTTTGTTAAATTGTATGAAGTAGCTATTCGTACAAGGGTACCAGAAGTGAGAGGTTGGGATTTAAAAAAAACTACTTAAAATTGTATTGTTGGGTTTGTAAGACAAAATTGGGTATCAAATGAAAGATAGTTGAATGGACTATATGTTTGTACACTTAATTCTCCAGTTTATCTACAATAAACTGCCACAAATAACATCTAGGTTTAGAAATGTTTTAGAGTTGTTGACAAGTGGGGGGTTGGGGGTTAGATTAGTTGACGTCAACAATCATGTTTTCTCTATAAAAAATTTTATCTTAAAAATTGACTGGTTATTACATTATTTTAACAAATTTAAAAGAGTTTGAATTGAAAAAATTATATAATTTTTGGTTACATAAAATTTAAATTATTTATTAACAATCTAAAGATACAATAAAATGATTTTCCTACTATATTTTAATTCATTTATATTATAATTTCGTTTTATTTTTGGAAAGGGGTTGGTGGTTATAGAAATGTTGACATAATTACTGAGGGGGGGGGGGGGATGGAAAATTTGAAAGGGGTTTGAAAGGGGGGGGGGGGGGCAAAAAATGGTTAAAAATTTTTGGCCTAAATAAAGGGGACCCCCCAAATGACTTTTAGGGGCTTTTTTTTTTGTTTTTTTTTGGAAAGGGGTTGGTGGTTATAGAAATGTTGACATAATTACTGAGGGGGGGGGGGGGCATGGAAAGTTTGACAGGTGTTGACAAGGGGGGGGGGGGGTCAAAAATTGCTTAAAAATTGTTGACGTAATTAATGGACGCCCCCTAATGACTTTTAAGGGCTTTTATTTTCTATTTTGCAAATTGTTTCTGTTTCTTCTATTTTAAAGATAAGGTAAATTAAAACGGATGCCAATGCTAATTATTGGGATAGAATATTTGGCATTAAAAGGGAAAAATTAAATGAAAGAAACTGGCAAATTTCAACTATCAGAATTTGTTACAATATACGGTGCTGTCATTGTTAATTTTTTTGGAATAATATTTTTGTAAGTGAAATTTGTTGTTAAAAGACTGCTAAAATTTTTTAAAAATTAAATCTTCGTCAACGAAGGGTTTAAAAAAAACAGCAACCTCGGCCGCCCTTTCTTCACTATTATAAAAATAGCCCCCTAGGGGACTGGGAACCTCCGCCCTAAATGACTGAAATGTTTTAGAGCTAATTTTGTTTAGGTTTTTTTGGAGGATAATTATTTTTTAATGGAGTTTTTAAAGTTGTTTTAAGGACCATATTGTAAAAGCTCAACCAATAACAATTTAAAAAAAAAAAATTATTCTGTTTCAGCTTCCACAAAGTTCGTCGCAAGATCCTGCGTTGAATGCTGAGCATTGCTTTCACTGGGTCATCATGACCAGTTTTCGAACATTTAGCATGTTGATTCTTTTCAACCTTATCAGACCGTCGAGACGTAAGTAATTTTTGCACCGACTTTGAATGATAAATTGTCTGAAAAGAAAGGTGTGTGTGTGGGGGGGGGGGGAGGAGGAATAGATTCAATAATGTTGATGGGTAAATTACAAAGTCCACATCCCATCGAATGAATGTGTCAAATAAATTGAAAAAAATTAATCCGGCAAGTGTCGAGATACTATAGAACTTCTACTGTATTTCGTAGAGCAGTTTTCGACCTCATGGTTCTTTCGTTAGATGTTATAAAAACTTTGTCAAAGTGAATTTCATTGAAAGTTAATCGTTATCACGTTAGTTTCTGAACTCATGAAGAAACTTGTCAGTTTGTTGTATCATCCAATAATGCGTATGCTAGCAACACTTTCAGTACCACGGCGATGGGCTATTGAAATTATGAGCTCACAATCAACTCAAAATAATATCTTTACCAAAAATGTCAAAAGGGTTTTCTAGGTTTACCGGAAATTCGTTTGAAAGAAATTTCGTCGACGGTAAATTGATGGACGGAAATTTGATCGAGCGCAAATTTGGTCGAATCTTTTTTTTCAGTTCACGCGTTAAAATTTTCGTCAAATTTCTTTTTGAACGCACTCTTCGATACAGTTAACAAAACTATACTATATAGTTAACAAAACTATACGATATAGTTAACAAAATAATGCACCCAAAAAGAAATTTGAAGCAATTTGAAATTTCTTTCGATCAAATTTCCGGAAACGTTTTGTCCAGCACTCAGAACAGCACACGAGGTACTGATAAGCTCTGTATTATTTACTGCAGATGCTAGAGCTTGGTGCGGAAACGGCATCAAGCAATGTCTTTACATTGCATGTCTATGAGAGGTATATATTTTTGTGTTTCCACCTCACAGCTTTTCTTAACTATATATTCGGGGGCCAAGACTATGTGCTGGCATTGCCACCTGTCTCCACAAAAACCAACCCGGAGGTGGCGCTCTACATCGCCCTGTGGAACGAAAAGAATGCAACGGTAATTTGTGACCTAAGCACGAGCTGAATAAGAGTAAGAGGGTTGGAAATGGGGGGGGGGGAGTGGGGAGGACAACCGTTTGGTATAAAAATTTGTCCACGTAAACTTTTCTAATTCATTCAGCGTGTCAAAGAACCAAAAGTATCTGGCTTACCGTGCAAATTAAAAGAAGTAACCAAAAAAAAATAAATAAAACGAGGTCATGTGTCCTTGTGTTGGTCCTGTACGTGGCACTGGAAATTGCTCTGTCTTTTTTTGAACCACGTGCCTTCCTTTGTCGGCCGCTTGGCTAGGACAATCGGTTTGGTGTAAAATATTTAGCTTATTTACTACGAAACAATGACAATGGTCGTTACGTCAGTGGTGCTGTATTTTGTTAAGTTTATTTTATATATTTAAGTCCTTGCTTGGGTTTACAATCACTAAGTGAGCAGAGTTTCGGCCCGGCACAGTCCCCACTGATCTTTGAGAAAGTAAAAACCTGCATAGTGGCCGTCATATTTTTTGATAGTTGATATAAAAACTAACGTTAAGACTTTAAAAAAAATTAAAAAATATTACATACTTTTTCTGTTTCTTTAATAACTTTCGCATATTTATTTAGTGAGCATATATAACATGAATAATTTAAAAATAATAATAATACTAAAATATGAAGTCTTAAAATAAATCTTATGTCCGATCACACAATTTGAGTATGAAGTTTGCATTTGATTGTTTTTTTTTTTCTTTTTTAAATCCTCTAATTACAGAAGTATCAAAGTCGAGGCAGAGGGTGGGTCTGGGGTGGGTGGAAATGGGACGCATTGATGTAATCATCTTCGAACGTGACACAAGAGTTTGAAAGAGTTTGTAAAAAAAAAATTATATATTCTAAATTCAGTAAGAGTGTAACGAAACAAATATAATTGACTACATAGAACCCATTTCAACCCATCACCACGGTCAAGACTCCAAAACATGAGCTATTTAAAGTAGGTAGGGCGGCTTTATTTAACACTTTGTTCTGCGCCAAATTGTGACGTCATTTGAGGATACATTTTTACCGCAACATTTGACTTGTCCTGGTCAGGTAATCGACTTTTTTTTTTCCAATGTCTCATTGTCGAACAATTCCATAATATTTTAAAAAAATAAAAACATGATTGCAAGGTTAGATCATTATGGTAATTATTATGTTTCCTTTTTCCAGATAAGAGTCTCACTAGGGGCCGAACTGCTGACCGATGTCCGGCTGAAACGGAGGGTCACCAAGCGCGTTCAGCTACAAGAACACTCGTAAGCGGCCTATAATAGATATCTCGCTACAGACTTTTAGCAACCTGAAAGAGATTATGTCTTAAATATCACAGTATAATTCGAATGCAAAACTCAAATTAATGTGATACAGTTAATAGATATTTTTTTTTTTTTTTTTTAATTAAACAAATGAAATGTTAAAAAATTGTTTCTTTTTATAACCTTCAAAAAAACCTTTACAAAAAAAAATTAAAAAAATTAAATCTAATTCGAATGCAAAACTCAAATTAATGTGATACAGTTAATAGATATTTTTTTTTTTTTTTTTAATTAAACAAATGAAATGTTAAGACATTGTTTCTTTGTATAACCTTCAAAAAAACCTTTACAAAAAAAAATTAAAAGAATTAAATCCTTAACAAATTTCAAAATTTCGCTCAGGTTCCGGTGCCAGATTTATCAATTACTTTTTATTTTGATTCGACCATAAATAGTGATGTTGCTCCGGCCGGCAAAGTAAGTCTCGCGGACCACCAGTGCCGGTCCACTGACCACCAGTGCCGGTCCACGGACCACCAGTGCCGGTCCACGGACCACCAGTGCCGGTCCACGGACCACCAGTGCCGGTCCACGGACCACCAGTGTCGGTCCACGGACCACCAGTGCCGGTCCACGGACCACCAGTGCCGGTCCACGGACCACCAGTGCCGGTCCACGCCTATACAGCAAGTTCATGCAATTCATTTATTGTTGTTGTTGTTGTTGCCTGTTCAGACTGACCAAGTGGACCGGGAGAAAGAGTGGCGCGCTGTACATCTTCGATCTGGCAAGGATCAGCTTCTTTTCTCTCTGTGTGGTCTACCAGGCCCGTGGTGTGTCCCCGCAAGTGCTGAACCCAGTGCAACCCCTGAGTGGCGTCACGTACTTTGTGGTGACTCTTGAGTAATATAAACAGTTTTATTTTAATTTTATGACAGTTGATCAAAATAATGAAGTGTGCAAACTGTATTTTGCGTTTTTTTTTGTGTGTGTTTTTTCTTTTGACGTAATAAATGGAAATTCATAGGTCATGCCAATGGTGATCTGTATCTAAAACACCTTTGAATTTCTATCTACGTTTTGACCATTTCTGGCCAATAAGATTCGATGGACTCAGCTCCTTTTAAGGGTTTAAATAAAGAGACCCTGCAGTTAAAAAAAAACAACAAAACACCTATTTTGATCGTTATGTAAATATAACATATATAGCATATACTATAAAAATCCTATGCAGACGATAAAATATTACCCGACAAAAGCCGTATATTTTTTTTGGCAATATCAAACACAAACTTTAACATACGGAGCTGACCCTATTCTGTTGTACGGCTCGCCTGATTCACGAGGATTGTCCGGGACCTTTTACGTGTGGTCTACTGCGGCGTATATTTGAGGTCTTCGTCTTGAGTGTTTCAGCCCCCCCCCCCCACCTCCAAACACGATGCTTTAAAAAATGATCACCTATTTGTGAGTGACCAGTATCATTAATCAGTGTTTAGAAGTGTATTTAATATTTTTAAATAACGTATACTAACTTGAAATTAAATGTGCATGTAATGGTTATTCCTGGACGATATGAATGATGACACCGATTTCACATGCCTCTATACCAGCGGTTCTTAACCTGTGGATCGCGACCCATTTTTGGTGTCAAACGAACCTTTCACAAGGGGTCGCCTTAAGACCTTCTGACATATATATAGTCCACAGTTATGAAATAGCAACGAAAATAAGTTGATGGGTACGCCACAACATGATGGGCTGTATTAAAGAGTCGCAGCATTAGGAAGGTTGAGAACCATTGCTCTATATCCTTTGGAATTTCATTTGTTCACGGACTGATGTACCTATGTTTAATGGCGCTCCAACATCTTTGTTTCGTTTTGTTTACAGACCCAATCCATTGATCATCATCACGAGTTCGACCGACTCTTTTTTCGCTAAGATCAAGTTCAAATTTTCAAATGACTACGTTTTCGACTATTGGGGCACGTTCTTAAGGAGTGGTGACTCCCTGAAAATTCCCATTCGTGGGTAAGATCTGAACAGTGTTTCTTTCCAGACCATGTCCTCCAGGACGGGGGAGGGGGGGGCATTTAAGATTCTTTGAGTACTCAGTGTCAATGGCCTGAAGTGTAGCTAAGGGTGGCAAAGGGGACCAACGTCCCCTAGCGCCAGACTAGCCACGAAGTGAAAATGGGCTTTATTTTTATTTTTAGGGGATAAAAATAATGGTTTTTAGAGTAAGGGTTGGGGGGGGGGAATAAAAGCTAAATCTAGACCCCTGACGCCCAGCATTCTAGCTCCCAGTTCAAATGAGTTCAAAAAGATATTTGTCGCAAAATAACATCGTGTGAAATGAAAAAAAAATTGGATCAAACTTCCGTTCGACCGAAATTTCCGTTTGATCGAATTTCCGTTCATCAATTTTCGGTCGACGAATTTTCTTTCAAACAAATCTCTGGATACGCTAAACCTCAATACGCCACAGATATCTGGATACGCTAAGCCTCAATACGCCACATATATCTGGATACGCTAAGCCTCAATACGCCACAGATATCTGGATACGCTAAGCCTCAATACGCCACAGATATCTGGATACGCTAAGCCTCAATACGCCACAGATATCTGGATACGCTAAGCCTCAATACGCCACAGATATCTGGATACGCTAAGCCTCAAGACGCCACAGGTATCTGGATACGCTAATCCTCAATACGCCA
>CAXITT010000748.1:193401-205215 GCA_964033795.1 Lymnaea stagnalis | reverse complement strand
ATATATATATATATATATATATATATATATATATATATATATATATATTGTTATGTATGACACTTTTTCCCCGTGCGTGAACTTTGCTTGAACCCTATGGGCGTGGCCTATTCGTTTGATGTATCTTGTTGACTACCGCCTTTCCAATTAAACATGGTTGGACTGTCTCCTAGTATTTTGTAGAATGTTTTCGATTGTTCTAGAAATGTAAAAAAAAATGCTGAGTAGCTTCTGGGAGGCAGGGCTTATGCGTCAGTACACCCACATATATATATAAGGGATTGACGGATACGGAGAGACGGAGATTCAGATAGATATTATTAACTTTACGAGGCGTGTGCTATTCTTTGTGTTCTTATACATGTGTTTATTCGCATTATTCATTGGCACTTTGTACTAACTGGGTTAATTTTGTACCGGTACAAGATCTACCATACTGTAAGTTGATGATTCATAGTTATATTTCTTTTGTTTTGTTATTGTATTATTACTAAATTAAATCATTAATTGTAACTGGCAACTGTTTTGGGTGTCGTATCTTTATTATCGTATTTCTATAGTATCGTCTTTTGTTAAGCACTGTTTGAACGAGCCATAAAATTAAAAATAAGAGATTAATTTCTCACAATAGAAGCCAGTGCGTAACTATATATATATATTTAAATTAACCTAGCCTAATTATCATTGTTTTCTTGTTGCAGATACGAAAGTGTCACCTTAGGGCAGTGTTCTCAAGACAAAGCGAACATTGATTTTACTGGTAATAATTGATACACCTGACGGCTCACTGTTAAAGGCTAATGAAAATTATAATATTTACTTTTTTTTTTTTAAATGACTGGACAAAAATAGTTTTGATTCATTTATTTATTTATTTATTTAGCCCAATACTGAATGAGATCTTAAGTGATATGTCAGATTTGGTAATAAAAAAATATGGACGAAAGGAAAGAAAATCAAACATTAAGTTTTGGAATATTTTGGCTTTTATTTGCTCTCCAGCTTTTTAGGGGGAAAAGTTGAAGATGAAAACGAACTAACTAAAAAAAACAACATTGTATTATAATGTCGCTTTTACGTTTAAAAGATGCTAGTCAACGTTAAATTAAAAAAAAAATCTCATTGTATCCAGTTTCAAAGAAGTGTAAAGACATCCCAAACAATTCATACAACGAGTTTGTTAATTAGCCCATATTTACCTAACTTAATTTTTTGTTGCTCCACAACCCAAAAAATGAGATGAATTAAAAGATTGTTTATTTCTGGGAACAAAAATGTTTGCTAGGGACTAAGATAAAAGCCGACTCGGCTTTCTCGGTGCTGGGCGGGAGCTGCTCGGGGGAATCCAAGATAGTGGCGTGCAAGAGGAAAAGCCGGCGATACGACGCCGTATTCGTAGGTGAGTAGTCGACGACAGGTCGGCGTAACAATGTGTGGGGGGAAAGCCGGCGATACGACGCCGTATTCGTAGGTGAGTAGTCGACGACAGGTCGGCGTAACAATGTGTGGGGGGAAAAGCCGGCGATACGACGCCGTATTCGTAGGTGAGTAGTCGACGACAGGTCGGCGTAACAATGTGTGGGGGAACACAAACATAGACAACCACTGGGCGATACGACGCCGTATTCGTAGGTGAGTAGTCGACGACAGGTCAGCGTAACAATGTGTGGGGGAACACAAATATAGACAACCACTGGGGCGACGCATGTTAAGGCAACAGCCGGGCAACACCGATGTTAACAGCGCCTGTGACACGCTGACGAAGTCAACGGCTGGACCAAACAGGGTGTAAACATTACAAAATATAGCAATGAAAAAATGTATAAATGTTGAAAACGGTTGGGGAGGGGAGTGATGGGGTAAGGCAGAGGCGTAGCGAGGGTGTTTGGCGCCCGGGGACAAGATTCGAACCCGGGACAAGATCCATTTTAAGGCGCCCCCTTTTCTTTATTTCAACTCTCAAACTCATTATTTTCATCCAATAAAATAATATCAAAGCACATTTTGGCGCCCCTGACTAGCTGGCGCCCGGGGACATCTGTACCCCTTTCCCCTCTCGCTACGCCTCTGGGATGAGGCCAGTGGGTTGTGATATTAACATAGAAATGGCTATTTATGGTTGTTAAGATTAAAATTAGCATGGAGAAACTCCACGGTGGGAATTTCGTATTTATATTACAATTTTAAAGTCTCTGATTAAATGAAAAAAGAAAAAAAAAACATGGACTGACGGGAAAGTCACATCTAATATTGTATCAGTTAATTTCACAGTGAACAATGTGTGTCATGCTCTTCCAGCTTTACAACTCAATCCCTACCAACTTTCCCGGCTCACAGACCGATCCCTCCCATCTGTCCTGCTAAACAGATCAGTCCCTCCCCCATGTTTATTTCACAGATCAATCCCTCCCACCCGTCCTGTGTCACAGATCAATGCCTACCACCTGTCCTGTTTCACAGATCAATCCCTCCCACCCGTCCTGGTTCACAGATCAGTCCCTCCCACCCCACTGTCCTGCTCCACAGATCCATCCCTCCCACCTGTCCTGTTTCACAGATCAATCCCTCCCACCTGTCCTGTTTCACAGATCAATCCCTCCCACCCGTCCTTTGTCACAGATCAATCCCTCCCACCTGTCCTGTTTCACAGATCAATGCCTCCCACCTGTCCTGTTTCACAGATCAATCCCTCCCACCTGTCCTGTTTCACAGATCAATCCCTCCCACCTGTCCTGTTTCACAGATCAATCCCTCCCACCCGTCCTTTGTCACAGATCAATCCCTCCCACCTGTCCTGTTTCACAGATCAATGCCTCCCACCTGTCCTGTTTCACAGATCAATGCCTCCCAACTGTTCTGTGTCACAGATCAATCCCTCCCACCTGTCCTGTTTCACAGATCAATCCCTCCCACCTGTCCTGTATCACAGATCAATCCCTCCCACCTGTCCTGTGTCACAGATCAATCCCTCCCACCTGTCCTGTGTCACAGATCAATCCCTCCCACCCCACTGTCCTGTGTCACAGATCAATCCCTCCCGCCTGTCCTGTTTCACAGATCAATCCCTCCCACCTGTCCTGTTTCACAGATCAATCCCTCCCACCTGTACTGTTTCACAGATCAATCCCTCCCACCTGTCCTGTTTCACAGATCAATCCCTCCCACCTGTACTGTTTCACAGATCAATCCCTCCCACCTGTCCTGTGTCACAGACCAATCCCTCCCACCTTTCCTGTGTCACAGATCAATCCCTCCCACCTGTACTGGTTCACAGATCAATCCCTCCCACCTGTCCTGTTTCACAGATCAATCCCTCCCGCCTGTCCTGTTTCACAGATCAATCCCTCCCACCTGTACTGGTTCACAGATCAATCCCTCCCACCTGTCCTGTTTCACAGATCAATCCCTCCCACCCGTCCTTTGTCACAGATCAATCCCTCCCACCTGTCCTGTTTCACAGATCAATGCCTCCCACCTGTCCTGTTTCACAGATCAATGCCTCCCAACTGTTCTGTGTCACAGATCAATCCCTCCCACCTGTCCTGTTTCACAGATCAATCCCTCCCACCTGCCCTGTTTCACAGATCAATCCCTCCCACCTGTACTGGTTCACAGATCAATCCCTGCCACCCGTCCTGTTTCACAGATCAATCCCTCCCGCCTGTCCTGTTTCACAGATCAATCCCTCCCACCTGTACTGGTTCACAGATCAATCCCTCCCACCTGTCCTGTTTCACAGATCAATCCCTCCCGCCCGTCCTGTGTCACAGACCAATCCCTCCCACCTGTCCTGTGTCACAGATCAATCCCTCCCACCTGTCCTGTTTCACAGATCAATCCCTCCCGCCTGTTCTGATTCACAGATCAATCCCTCTCACCTGTACTGGTTCACAGATCAATCCCTGCCACCCGTCCTGTTTCACAGATCAATCCCTCCCACCTGTCCTGTTTCACAGATCAATCCCTCCCACCTGTCCTGTTTCACAGATCAATCCCTCCCACCTGCCCTGTTTCACAGATCAATCCCTCCCACCTGTACTGGTTCACAGATCAATCCCTGCCACCCGTCCTGTTTCACAGATCAATCCCTCCCACCTGTCCTGTTTCATTGATCAATCCCTCCCACCTGTACTGGTTCACAGATCAATCCCTCCCACCTGTCCTGTTTCACAGATCAATCCCTCCCACCTTTCCTGTTTCACAGATCAATCCCTCCCACTTGAGCTCTACGGCAAGGAGTTCGTGTTCATCCACATCCCGGAGAGAGACACCCGGACCCTGATGATCCTCCTGGCCGGCTACGACAACACGGTCGTGAATGCATCGCGGAAGGGCGCCCGATTCTATCAGTACTACCTCAACGCGTCGGGAGATTACAACGTGGTAGGTGGTGAGAAATATCTGCCTCGAATGTTCGTTTCGAAAAGTGGTGGCGTACGCATCACAAGGTTTGCGGGGGGTGGGGGGTTTGGGGGGGGGAGAGAGAGATTTGTGGCTATTTGGATATTACTATGTTTTATAATATGGGAATTATGTTAGCTTTTTTAAAAGAAATAGTAAGGACAATGTGTTAATGTTATTGTATTTTAAAAAAAGGAAAAAAAAAAAAAACAACCAACAAACAACTGTTATTGTTTGTCATTGATTGCAAAGATATATATATATATATATATATATACATATTTATTTTTATTTTTTTAACATTGTATATCTTTTGGTTCTCACGTTACTAACAGGCAGCCTTAAGTCAAGATCGTGACGCAGTGAAAACGTTTTGAAAACCAACCTGTACATTACAGAGTTAGGCTACATTATAGAGTTATCTTATAGAGTTATATTATTGAGTTATATTATATAGTTATATTATAGAGTTATATTACAGAGCTACATTATAGATTTATATTACAGAGCAACTTTATAGAGTTATATAACAGAGCAACATTATAGAGTTATATGCTAGATTTACATTATACAGTTATATTATAGATATGTTATGGAGGGGCATTACAGTGGTACAGTCGAGAAATCCCAATTTATGCCAAGGCAGGCTGGGATGGCCTAAGGATTGCAACCACATAGCTAAGCTCAAACATGAAGGGGATTCAAGCTACAGCGACAACAGACGAGCTGTGGGTGAAGATCAAGACTACAATCACTGATGCAGTGAAGAAATTCATACCACACAAAATCACCAAACCTAGGATAAATCAGCCATGGTTCACGGCTGAAATCCGTAGGCTCATCCACAAGAGAGACCGCCAATACAAACGCATGAAGAAAAATGGCTCGATTGAACTGAGAGAGGAGGTACTGAGATGCCGCCGAACCATTCAACGCTTATTGCGTAGATCGTATTGGATCTACATGAACGGCATCTTCTCAGAGGAAGACACCCCGACAAAGGATGTCAAGAACAAGCGCTTCTGGAGCTATGTGAAGCACCAAAAGTCCTCAAACGCTGGAGTTTCCCCCTTGAGGTGGGATGGCCAATTGACATCTGACCCAAAAGCACAGGCGGGGATAATCAGCAGTTCCAGTCGGTCTTTGGTGACGGTAGAGAGTACTCGGAGGCTGAGTTCCTTCTGAAGACCAAAATGATGAACAGAGCCTACCCTGTCATGGAAGATATCCAGATATCAGAACAAGGTGTGTTTGCCCTCCTCAATACCATTAACCCTTACAAAGCATGTGGTCCTGACAACATCAAACCACGAGTGCTCAAAGAATTAGCCAAAGAAATCGCTCCTGCACTAACAATCCTCTTCCAATCGTCACTATGCACAGGAAATGTTCCAGCAGACTCGAGAACAGCGCATGTCACTCCAATCTACAAGAAAGGTGAGCATTCCGACCGTTATAACTATCGTCCGATATCCCTCACCAGCGTTGTCTGCAAACTGTTGGAGCACATGATCGTAAGCACAGTCTTGAAGCACCTTGAAAGCCAAAATATACTCAATGACTGTCAACATGGCTTCCGAGTCAATAGATCATGTGAAACCCAGCTTCTCGAATTTTTAGAAGACCTGATGACCAATCTGGAGAACCACAAGCAGACTGATGTGCTAGTAATGGACTTCGCAAAAGCATTTGACCGCGTGAATCTACACAAACTCCAAAGATATGGGATTCAAGGCACCACTAAAACATGGATCTCTAGCTTCCTCAGCCACCGACCCCAAGCAGTAGTGGTAGGCGGTACAAGCTCCTCCTTTGTCGATGTGAAGTCAGGGGTCCCCCAGGGATCAGTCCTGGGCCCCTGTTTGTTCCTAACATACATTAATGACCTACCCGAGAAACTGACATCACAGGCAAGACTGTTCGCAGATGACACAGCAGTGTATAGGACGATCACCAACAGATCTGATCAGGACCAGCTACAACAAGATCTCAATCTGTTAGCTGAGTGGGAGATGAGCTGGGACATGGAATTACACCCTGCCAAGTGCCAGACACTATCAATCTCAAGAAGTTGTACTCCTCTACACAACCAATACGAACTGCACGGCCATATACTTTATCTTCCAAACCTTCAGCCCTGTCTATTGGAGTTCCTCAAGGATCGGTCCTTGGGCCGGTCCTTTTCATCCTCTACACTAAACCTCTATCATCTCTCATTAGCCATCACTCAGTTTCCAGTCAATCCTTTGCTGATGACACTCAAATCAGTGACTCTTGCTTTCCTGATCAACTTGATGCCACAATCCTTCGCATACAGGAGTGCGTGGACGATGTAAAGCGTTGGATGACTTGCAACAAACTGAAGCTAAATGATGATAAAACGGAAATCCTTCTCATCCACTCTCAAAACAAACCTCTCCCTCCATTCGCTCCTTCTTCTATATCTATTGGCAACTCTGACATCACACTCTCTCCCTCTGCCAGAAACCTTGGAGTCACGCTTACGGACACCCTCTCCATGGACAAACATGTCACGAATATATGCAGATCAGCATATAACGAAATTAGAAAAATCAGCACCATTAGACACCTCCTCTCCTTTGATGCCACAAAAACTCTCGTCTCTTCACTCATTCTTTCAAAATTTGACTACTGTAACATTCTTCTCTCAGGCATTCCTCAACACCACATAGAAAAACTTCAGAAGGCACAGAACTCAGCATGCAGACTCATTTTTAAATCAAAGAAACATGACCACATTCAACCACACATGCGGCAACTCCACTGGCTTCCAATATCCTCTCGCATCAAATACAAGTCTTCCAATCTTTGCTTCAACTCGTTCACTGACCCTCACTTTCCTGTCTATCTCTCTGATCTGTTGCTTCCTTACATCCCCACAAGACAACTACGTTCTTCCATTGACAGTAGAACCCTCTCAATCCCAAGAACTAAAACTAAGACCATCGGTGAACGCTCCTTCTGCTTCCATGGGCCCACGTTCTGGAACCAGCTCCCCTTCCATATACGTCATAGTGAAACCTCGTCCATTTTCAAAAAGTCCCTTAAAACTCATCTGTTTAGGTCCGCCTATGACCTGTGATGCACCCTCCTTGCCCTACCTCATTTTCTGTTTCGGGTTGATCCTGAAGTGTCAAAGTGTCCTCGTTTTATAGCCATTTTCATTGTTTCTATAGAATAGTAGTTACTATCCTAGTGTCTCATTTTTATTTTACTTAGTTTACATGTTTTAATAATTGTAAAGCGCTTAGAGCTTTATGATAAGCGCTATATAAAAATGCCTAAATAAATAAATAAATAAATACTTAAGCAAGTTTCCTCCGTAAAGTACCTGGGTTATACCATTCAAAGAGAGGTCCGCTGGGACGAGCATATTAACAATGTATGTAACCAAGCAAACAAGACCCCAGGGTTCTTAAGGCGAAATCTAAAGATTGGCAACTCCTGTGTGAAAGAAAGAGCATATAAAGCCTTTGTCCGTCCGATTTTAGATTATGCATCTTCAGTCTGGGACCCATTTACCCAGAAGAGCATTGACAGGTTTGAGGCGGTCCAGCGACCAGCAGCACGCTTTGTCCTAAACCGCTACAGGAATACCTCTAGTGTTGGCAGCATGCTAGAAACACTAGGCTGGTCACCATTGAAGAAACGACGACGACAATCCAGGCTCTCCATGATGTACAAGATAAATAATGGGCTGGTCCACTGTTCCAGTATTTAACAGAAACTCGTCCCTCTCCCCCATAGACAGCGACGAGGCCATGACAGGCAATTCAGGCTCATACCAGCAAGAAGCCAGTATAGGAGCTGCTCATTCCTGCCAAAGACAATCAAGGACTGGAACAATCTTTCAAAAGGAACGGTTGAGGCGACAACACTAGACACATGTGTGTCTATTGCCTCAAGCCTTCAAACCCCTAGTGCATGATTTCCTCATCAACACCAGGCACAGAAACATTGCAAATCCCATCTACATGAATAGGAGCCAAAATGATCAATAAATTGATCGTGGGCCCTTAAGATATAGAAGAAGAAGAAGTCTAGTGGTACATTATATAGTTGTACATTATATAGTGGTACATTATAGTGGTACAGTTTACAGTGGTACATTGTATAGTGGTACATTATATTGTTACATTATATACAGTGGTACATTATAACGTGTTACATTATTATATAGTGGTACATTATGTAGTGGCACATTATATATAGTGGTACATTATATAGTGGTACATTTTTAGTGGCACCTTATACAGTGGTACATTTTTATGTAGTGGTACATTTTTTAGTGGCACATTATATAGTGGTACGTTATGTAGTGGTGAATGTTCCCTTTATGCTGAGCGGCCGCGCAGCTATCTCACAGACGCGCGCAGCAGTTTTGAGTATCCGCGCAGCAAATTTCCATGTAAGTGTGTGTTTGTTTTTGTGGGCAGTATAATTTTGCACACCAAAAAATTGACGCTGTAAAACTTTTCAAACGATTTTGCACACGAACCAACAAACCTTAGAGGGAACATTGATAGTGGTACATTATATAGTGGTACATTATATTCAGCATATTTTGAAGAGTGACTGTCTGATCTGTTTCAGTCGATTCAAGTTGTTGTTTTAAAAAATATCGCCATTGTATCCATTCGTTGTAAAAGTTTGCCATTTCACGGCAGCTGAGCAAAATTCCCCAAATAATTTTATTGACCCAGATACCGTAATTGGCTGCGTTTGCGGTCACCATATGAAAACAACGAACAACGGCAATCGATTTCAGAATCCGCTTGTATTCTTCGAGCCTTAAATCAGCGACGAAGAAGGCCTTCAACTTTCAACGACGACCTCAAAAGTTTCAATCTTAATCTTGCCACTGCCTTTCAAAACAACCTGCACACCAGAAAGTCTGATTAGCTTTCATCAATACCCTGCACAAACATTTCCTCTTGTCAATTTTCTATTGGACGCTGGCTCGTACCTCTTTCTTTATTTTTTTCTTTTTTTGGGGGGGCTTTTCTTTCCGATATAAATAAAAAGTATTATATGCCCAATACAGATGGGCTACTGTCCAGTATAACTAAATAGTATTATATGTGCGAATTATTATTATTTCTTTCCTTAATTTTTTTAAGCTCCGTACAGCGGAATCGAAACTGAGATAACCTCAATTGGTTATGTCACAATAAATTAATCGAATAAGTAGGCCTACTATTTTCAATAAAAACGTAGAATAGGCCTGATGCAAAGGCGCCACATCCACGATTGATAATTCTTTAGTGGGCCTTAAAACCTTTCTAGGTTCTCAGCTGGGGCATGGGATAAAAAAAATAGGTTTGTATAAGGGCTTAGGGGCTTAGGATCATATGGGCTTATGGTCATTTGGGTCATAGGGGCTTAGGGTCATGTGGACTTATGGTGTTAAGAGCTTAGAATCATAGGGGTCAAGGGCCATCGGGAGTTAGGGTTATAGGGGCTTATGGACTTAGGAGCTTGGGTCACTGTGGCTTTGGGGCTTAGGGTCATTAGGGCTTTGGGTTATTGGGACTTAGGGTCATAGGGGATTAAGGTCATATGGGCTTAGGATCATAGGGTCATAGGGACTCTGGATCATGGAGACTTAGGGTCTTAAGGGCTTAGGGTCTTAGGGGCTTAGCGTCAACTAATTGCGTAACTTAAGTCAATCCAGTTTTGCGAGCTTGAAACGACACGTTATAAACAAAAAATGTTAAAAAATAATTGAAACCGTAAGTGTCTCACAAACGATAAAGACAAAGCTTCGTTTCATTCTAATACTAATTTATATTGATACAAAAACAGAGAGCCAACGCATGATTAATAGGAAATCATCTTAAATAAAAATGGACATTAGAAAAGCTCAAAAAACGTGAGATATAGTTCCTACACACAGTGAATAATATATACAGCTGCTAGTTCCTCTAAATCCATTAATAAAGGCTAAATATTTGCCCGGCAAGAATTCCAATAAGTTGATGATCTAATTTGAGTAGTTTGCACTTAGCATTAGAATACGCGACATCCTATTACTTCTCTCTCCCCCCCCCCACCTTAGGTCAAGACCAAAAGAAATTTCCCCTACTGGGTGGCGAGCAATCAGCCCATTCAGGTCGTGTACGTCCTGAAAGGTGCTTGTGTGAGGAGCGACTTAACTGTGGACTCGCACAACGGATCGATTTACGCCAGCATCTGTGTGCTCGTCCCTAACTCACTTTTCTATGTTTTTTATTTCGTCATGTGAGTTCAACTAACTTGGTCGGCGATTTGTTAATTATATCATACCCCCCCCCACACACACACATACATAGGTTTATCTGAGGAAGGAAATACTTACTTTCGTTACCTTCCTGCCTCCAATATCTTTTTACAACTGCTCTCCTCTGTCTTCGTTTATCTCTTTCACTCTCTCTTTCTGGGCCCCATCCTCTAAAAGACTATCTCTCTCTCTCTGTCTCTCTAGTTCTCTTCTCAATTACACTATATTACTGTCTCTCTGCCCCCCCCCCGCTCAATCTACCTTACCTTATCTCTATTTCTTATCTCACTAAAACTCTATTCCCATCTCCCCTGTCTTTTCCCCGAATCACTCTGTCTTATTATGTCTCTCTTTCTCTTTTCTCCCCCACCCCCCAGCCCAACCATCTGTTAGTCTCAGTCTCTTTCTTATAATCACTGTCTCCAACTCCGTCTCATCAGATCACAATTTAGCTTTCTCAAACTGTCCTAGCTCCTGCCTCCCCCCACTTTTTTTTCCTCTCTGTACTGTAAAAAAGTCTGTCTAATTTCTACAAGGAGGCTGAGAAAGCTACTTTGTGATTTGGGAACACTTACCTTTTTCAATTTCAAATAATTCATTTTTCTACTTATTAATTTTAAAAAAAAATATTTGTGTATATTTTTTTTAAAATTAACAACTTTTCGTTCACCAAACCCTTTCACACACCCCCACCCCCACAAACAAAATAAATAAAAACTGAATTATTTAATGAGCGGATTCATTTTCTTTATATCGATTAAAAATAATTACGTTACATAGGTGCAAAAACTTAAAATTGACTTTGTTTGAGCTTTCAAAATCGATACAATCTCTAACACAAGCAATGAGATGGATCGTCATAACTGAACTGTATAAATAGGCAACAAATTATGAGATCCTAAGATATGTTAAACATTAGTATGGCTCCCCTCGTCTAGCCCTAGAAGTCTAAGTTCTCTTGGGACTAGAGGCTACAAAATGGTGGGCTAACATCGCATCTTAGCGTCGCAATCTCAAAGACTTGAACCAGGTTTAAAAAAAAAAAAATTATTAAACTTTTTTGTGTTCGTTAGCTGCCATTCTTTGGGCAAAAAAGGTGTGGTAAAAAAAAAGGAAATTGGGGGGGGGGGGGG